>QANT01002144.1:0-22308 GCA_003254885.1 Purshia tridentata | reverse complement strand
TATTTCTTTTGACTTTATAATATTAAAGATAATAAAAAATTATTTAAAAAAAATCATAATTTAGTAAAGTTTATAACATTAAATATTTCTTTTGACTTTATAATATTAAAGATAATAAGAATCGAAAAGAATGATAACTCTTAGATAATTTTTAAAAAGGAGAGGTTGAAAGTTAATTAATTATAAGTACAACGCACATAAAAATAAGTAATAGGTACAGGATCTGATCCTCTAGCTAAATTAATATATATACTTTTGGTTCTTAAACTTTTATCAAATTTCCACTTTGATTTTGTTCTTTTAATTTTGACATTCTTAGGTGTAATTTACGTACTATATTTCTTTTGGGAGGTGTAACCCTTTGACTAGTGTTCACATAAGCACCTTTCTGTTTAATTCTAATTTATGACTTTAGATGTGTTAAAATCCTAAGTTGTGGCTGCAAATTTTGAAATTTAGCCTAATCCCCATGAACTAAAAAATCAATGAGTACAACGGTTGGAAGCTTTAAAAAAAGAGTTTAAGGAGTTGGAAAAAAAAACAACTAATTAGTTATTAAAAACTCGGTCAACTTTACCCGGCCGTAATACAAGCTCATTTAGGTTTAAAAAAAAAATAACTGATTTTTTAAAATCAAAATTAATTGATTAGTTTTTGTTGTTGTTGGGTTTCTTACTTCATTGAGATGAATTAAGGCTAAAAATTAAGTGAAAAATTCTTCAGTATAACAGCTGGTGTCTTGTGTCTTCTCAGACCTTCAATCATAAATATATATTCACATATATGTTTATTTCAAATAAAGTTTTATAAATTAAACAGTGCACATGGTGCTGTACATAGTAGTATATAATGGTTATTTCATACACATATGGTCTAGTAGCTATACCCAAAAATTTTTGGACAAAATATTAATTGTTTTTAATTAAGACTCTAATCACAAAAAACTCAAGTATAGCAATTGGAAGATAATTTATTACGTTTGACGTTGAAGATAATTGTACCCTTTTTGCAGTTATGAATCAACAGTGGTTCAGCAAATAGTGAAACGGATTTCAAAGACATTAAACTTCATGTTCTTAACTGCAAAAAAGGATTTAGTTGGAATGAATTCTCGTATACAGAAGGTGGATAAACAGTTGGATTTAAGGTCGGCTGATATTCGAATCATGGGCATTTGGGGGATGGGGGGATCTGGTAAAACAACTTTGGCACAAGAACTTTTTAAAAAGCACCTTCACAAATTTGAAGCTGGAGCCTTTGTTGCCAATGTTCGAGCGGAATCCGAAAGAAATGATCTTGTTTACTTACAGAAGTATCTTTATGAAAACTTGCTGGATGAACCTGCAAAGATACAGAATGAAGAAATGGGGATAATCCAATTAGGGAAAAGACTGCGTAACAAAAAGGTGCTCATCGTTCTTGACGATGTTGATCAATTAAAACAAATAGAAGCTTTAGTACCTAGAAGGGATGATAAAGGGGATGATTATATTCCTCAGTTGGGTCCAGGAAGTAGAGTCATTATCACAACTAGAGAATACGACACATTGAAGAAATGGGGAGTACAAAACATCTATAAGTCTGAGAAACTGAAAGAGGATGAAGCTTCGAAGCTCTTATGTCGTAAAGCCTTCAAGAAAGACAGTGCTCCAGATGAATATAAAGAGCTGGTGAAGAGGTTTGTAAAATATGCCGATGGGCTTCCTTTGGCTGTTGAAGTTGTGGGTACCGACTTGTATGGGAAAAACGTAAAGCAATGGGAAGAAGCATCGGTTAGAGTTGCTGATGATCCTGACAATAAAATTTTGAATGTGCTTCAAATAAGTTATCATGGACTACGGGATAGTGATAAGAAACTTTTTTTGGACATTGCATGTTTCTTCAGAGGGGAGGATCAACGTCGTATGAAATTTTTTTTTGAGGGTTGTGGCTTTTATCCTGAAAATGGCATAAATACCCTCATTGAGAAATCTCTGCTTGAAGTCATTGAAGAAAATAAACTGTGGATGCATGATTTACTACAGCAAATGGGTTGGCACATTGTACGTCGAGAGTTTTCTAATGATCCTGGAAAACGCAGCAGGTTGTGGATTAATTATGAGGATGCTCATGATGAGTTAGGAAGCAACAACAGATCGTGGCTTCGTGAGGATGCTCGCTCTGTACTCACAGATAATAAGGTATGACACACATTCACATTGACTAATTCTAGTTGGCATTGACATAGTGGAAGAATACAAGTAAGCATACATAGAACATATATAAATAAATGTACTCACAGATAGCTCATGATCGTTTTGGTTTTGGTGAAGGGAACAAATGCTGTTGAAGGCATATTGTTAAGCTTTCCTGAAAAAGAAGAGATAAAGTTGAAAGATGATCCGTTCTCAAATATGGAGAATCTAAGATTGTTAAGTTTTTATAATGTGAACTTTTCTGGATGCAAGATTGAATCTTTGTCTCTCTCGAAAAAGTTACGGCTTTTTGAATGGTATTACTTTCCCTTAGAATCTTTTCCCTCAAGTTTTCAACTAGATCAACTTGTTGAACTCGGTTTGCCAAACAGCCGCATTAAACAGCTATCGAATGTAAGTGTAAGATTATATATGTTAATTTATAATTACTTAATTCGTTCATTCTTTGAAAGGTTTATTAATTAATTTGGTATAATTAATATTCTTCTTCTTAATTTCGAAATTAACATGCATGCATGCAGCTTTCTTTGAAAGAACTAAAAGTACTAGATCTTAGAAACTGCAAATGGTTGACCGAGAGCCCAGACTTCAGTAAGTTCCCAAAGCTTTGTGTTTTGATCCTTAAAGGCTGTAAACAATTATCATTGCTTCACCCAACAATTGAGGAGCTGCAACATCTACAATATTTTTGTTTGAGATTCTGCGAAAGTCTGGAGAGCCTTCCCGGCTCCATCTTCAACTTGAAGTCTCTTCAAGTTCTTCGGCTCGCAGGATGTTCGAAACTCAAAGAGTTACCGGAGATTGTGGGAAACGACATGAAAGCTTTGCAATGGCTTTCTTTAGACGGGACGGCTATAAGGGAGCTGCCCATTTCAATCCATCGGTTGAGCGGCCTCATCTTTTTAAGCCTGAAAGACTGCAAGGAGCTTCTGAGTCTTCCAAGCGTCCTTTCTAGTTTGACAACCTTACAAGGTTTAGATCTCTCAGGTTGCTCACGCATTGAACAAGTGCCAGAAGAACTACACAGTTTGAAACATTTGGAGCTACCGGTGATGCCTGCTGTCACAGTTCCTGCTGCTTAAGCTTGATGTACGTAAAACTAAAACATGCATGTATGTTTGAGTTTGCAAGCTTTGGGCCTGTTCTATGGTATGTCAGTCTTGGTTTGCCTTCGGTTTTCTTTGTTCAACTTTGCTTCGATCTTGTCCTTTTTGTGCCGTTAATTTGTTTAGGGTTATGTGTGTGGATAAATAATACTGTTTGTAATGAATGAGCATATTATGGTTTTCTAGTGAATATGTATCCTCGAACCAAATTCATGTATCTTTAATTTGTTCTTTGGAGGAAGTCAACATCATTCACTATACAAGAAATGAGAGCATTCAACTCAAAAATTAAATTTGAAAAAATGACTAATAAGTCAAACTGTCAAACTGATGAAACTGTCACAAAAGTGCCTAATAAGTCAATTTTGTTGGCCAAAAAAGCGTTGCTTTTTGGCTATGATCATTTGTACGTAGGAGCCTTGTACGCTGTTGCCGCTTGTACCTTGGTTTAGAAATAGTTCTGCCCTGCGTGCACGCAATCCCAGTTTGAACTGGAGCCACAGTTCAACTAGCCTGTATCTTTCTGAAGGGTTTTATTAAAAAAAGAAAAAAAAGATTCTCTATCTGTCTTTATGACCTCTTATTTTACTTGTTTTAATTATAATCGTTCAATTGGCCTTTTTCTAAAAAAGAGAAATGGTACGCGACGTCCTTTACAATCTGTGTCATCAAGTTTTAGTACAAATAATTGCAACAGCCTGTTTGTAATTTTTTACACAAAACGAGGTCGTCTTGGAATTTCAATGGTATGAGGACTGGGTCATACGGACTTTGAACCACGGGGGCGGTTGTTGATCGACACAGCAAACTGTCGATTTCTTTATATGTTGGTGGATTTATTTGGGTGTTTTGCCAGCAGAGTTCCGTACTCTAGTCCCTACCTAGTGATATTATATATTATGATTTAGTTGTAATATTATGAAATAGATCGAGTATAATTGTCTTGGCCAAAAAAAAAAAAAAAAGATCGAGTATAATTGTCATTAAAAACAAAATTAGTCACATGGAGAGATGTAGATCGAGTGTACTCTAGTCTCTATGCATTGCATATGCATGGGTCAAAAGACCAAGGAGAAAATAGAATATAATTAAGGGGCGGAAAAACTATTAAATACTATTAGTGAGTTTAATAGTTAATACCTCACAATTCATTTTCAAGTCCGACTTTAGTGAAATTAAAAGAAATCGGAAAACAAAATAATTTTTCTTGTTCAAATAATAAAACAGATATTCAGGTCCATTTTTGTCAGCAACGGTGTGATGTCCTTCATGCCTTGTCTTTTTCTTTTTCTTTTTTGGCCAGGCCTTGTCTTTTTCTTTATTTTTTGAAAAAATATTATGAACTTTTTAGAGTTCTGAAAGGAATAAAAAATATTAATTTTTTAATAGATGTTTTGGAAAATATTAGGATGCGTTGAAAAATTAAAATATGTTAGTATGAGATAAATAAAGCACATAAATATTAGTAGGGACTAGGGAGTCAAAATTCTTATTTATATGTTAATCTATAGAGAGCAGCTGAGAACCACAAGTCCACATCCTTGTATATCTAGGGAAGCCAGCTAGCTGCACCAACGAAATTGAGGGAGAAGAAGAGAAAGGGAATTAAGATCAAGAAATGGATGATGGTGAAATCAACAACTTCATCAAGGTATGGATCTTAACCATCACATCTTTATGTTATTGTTACTACATAGTAGCAAGATTGATCCCAAAGGGCATGGTGAGGCTCATCTCTCTCCTCCCCATTTTCTACATCTTCATCATCCTCCCTTTGAATCTCCATTCATTCCATCTTGGTCTACCCACTACCTTCTTTCTAGTTTGGCTTGGCATCTTTAAGCTCCTCCTCTTCTCCTTTGACCTTGGTCCTTTATCACCATCCCCACCATCACTTTCTCATTTCATTGCCATAGCTTGCCTTCCCATCAAAATCAAACAAAACCCACCTCCAAATATAGATATCAACCCCCTAACCACCCAAAATAGCACAAACCCATCTCAAAAATCCAGGACATCTGTGAACCCAATTGGTCAAACTGTCCTAAAAGTTCCCATTAAGTCAATTTTGTTGGTCATAAAAGCCTTGCTTTTGGCTATGATCATTTGTGCATATGACTATAGACAACATTTACACCCATACGTGATCTTGGCCTTGTACTGTTTCCACATGTACTTTGCTCTAGAAATTGTTCTAGCCTTAAGTGCAATCCCAGCTCGAGCCATTTTTGCGTTTGATCTGGAGCCACAGTTCAACGAGCCGTACCTTTCCACCTCACTTCAAGACTTTTGGGGCCGCCGGTGGAACCTCATGGTCACAAAAATTCTACGGCCCACCACATACGACCCCATACGGCGTATATCTACGCGTATAGTTGGGCCTCGGTGGGCCCGACTCCCAGCTGTGATCTCCGTTTTTGCCGTCTCGGGTTTAATGCATGAGGTTATTTATTATTATGCTACACGTGTGGCTCCCACGTGGGAAGTAACGTGGTTTTTCATACTGCAAGGTGTGTGCGTGGTAATTGAGGTGGAGGTGAAGAAGGCGGCCACCGGCAGGTGGCAGTTGCACCGAGCAGTTTCCGGGCCGTTCACATTGGTTTTCTTGGCTGTGACTGGTAATTGGCTGTTTTTCCCTCAGCTACTCAGAAATGGTGTGGATGAGAAGGCGCTAAGTGAGTATGGAATTATGTTGGATTTTGTCAAGGTCAACATTATTGGCACAAAAGCTATTTAATTAATACACTTTTAATTCGTTTGATAAAATGTCTCGGTTGTTTGATTGTCAGTGTCGATATTAATGTTTGATTTAGATTTACTGTTGAATTAACAATATAAATTAATTATAGCCTCTAAAAAAATGCGTGACATATTTTTTTTGGCCAACAAAACATGTATGATTAAGGATGATGCAAGTCCTAATGTTTCCTATTGCCAACAAAAACTCATTTGTATTTATTTTTCAGGTGTCCTCATTTTTTATAAGCATAAAGGTTCAAAGATGAAATATAATAACTCACCGTGCGTGGTCGATTTTAGCTAATGATATAAGTAAATTTCACGGTCGTGCACGCATCAACTAACCCTTTTTGCGAGCCATTGTGTAAAATAAATTGCTTATTCATGGAAAAAATTTTAGACAAGAAACAGTGGATCTCATAACCACCGCGCTGGTTATGAAACGAAATGTTAATATTATCGGTCCACAATTTTATACTTAAATGGAAAACGTGGCCCACATATCGTAATGGGGAACATATGGGGTAATTTAATTAAAGAACTTATTGTAATAGGCCTCAAGCTTTTTAAGCTTTTATAACTCTTTTCTATTTTTTGGACCAAAATACTCCTATGTGAATTTTTTTTATCACCGCATTAATTCCACTAGTTGTCCACCTTCTTGTTGGAGCAGCCCTTCCTTCGCGCCAAAGTCATGGCCAACGCGCCATATCCAGAACTCATTGCCAATGCGCTGCATCGAGAACCCATAACCACCAGCCTTGCACCATCACAGCGGAGAAGAAGAAGGAGATCTGGTTTTGAATCCACCTCTCCATTCTTTCTCTACTCTCTCTCCCTCATATCATCAATGGTTTCTAAAACCATTTTTCTGATTGCCACTTTTGCCTGCGCCCACTAAGCACCATATCTGGTTTTAGATTTGGGCACGAGGTGGACACGAAGAAGATGGTGGACATAGTGGTGGAATTCACTGTGGGATTTTTGGTGGACAGTGTGGTCCACTGACAAATTCCACATCTGCAAACCGACTGTCTACCAAAAACTGTTATACCACCATGTCCACCAAAAAATCAACAAAAAGAAGAAAAAAAACTCAGATCTAACTATTCTCCATTTTTTGGTTGCCGCATAGTAGAATTTTTTGTCTCCACATGGTCAACCTTAAACTCCACTATGTGGTTACCACAAAATCAACCGTAAAACCAACTCTGCAACACTTCCTCTTCACACTTCACCTTCATCAACCTTCAACCATGAACCCCTTGAATCTCCAAATATCTGCAAAAACAAAAGCCCAAGAGGCAACAAATTTAAGGTGGGAGAGGCGTAGATTTGGGCGAGGCCGAAGGTAGTGGCGAAAGTAGGGGTGAGGAGGCAAGGCCGAGGGTGAGGCCAATGAGAAGGCCGGCGAGTGGGTTTGTTGGGTTTTCTTTGGGGTTTCGGTGGTTCATGGAGAGAGAAGAAGAGAGAGAGAGGAGAGAAGCGGAAAAAAAAATATCTGAATTTGGTATGTATATGATGGACATTATGGACATTTCACAAAGAAAAAATATTAAAAAACCTGACATGGGTTAAAAAAGCTTGAGGCATATTAACAGCATCATTTAATTAAATTACCCAAACACATAGGTGACTTTAGGATTAGAAAACATAAGATGGTCCAACAAGATGCCTCTGAATAGTAATATTCAAATGACCAAGACAAGAATGGCACTGCACGTCTGAGAGTGGTAATTAATAATTACTTTTCTTGTCGGCTTGAGAATATTTTTGATTATTAAATACTTTTTATAATTAAGAGAATCTTGCTGTTGCACACTTTGCATCCCCTTGTAAGTTGTGTTACCTGAATATTTGCACAATTGTGGGGGGTTCAGTTAAAGTTGGTATTTCAGCTCCTTACTGAAAAACGAAAAGCAAGGGAAATGTGACCTTATTATATCCAAGAAATCTAGGACACAAAATGTGTATGCTGGTGAGATAAGCCAATAGAAGGGTGAGGGTGAACAACCTACGAGAAGATCTTCACACAAAATTCACAGCATAATCATCAATGATTGCAGCAGAGGATGAAATCAAGAGTATTTTCAAGGTATGTCTCTCCGTATTGGCATCTCTGTGCTACACCTTTTTCATTGCTTCTAACATTCCCAAAGGAAAACTCAGGTTCCTCTCTTTCTTCCCCATCATCTACCTCTTCACCACCCTCCCTCTCTCTCTGTCCACTCCCCTCTCTGCTGGGGTCATTGCCTTGTTCATCACCTGGGTTGGTTCCTTCAAGCTCCTCCTCTTCTCTTTTGGCCTGGGCCCTCTCTCATCTGGCCCACCACAAAAGTCCCTCCTCCTATTCATCTTTTTTTCTTGCCTCCCAATCAAAACCAAGCAAGATGAAGGACACCCACATGGCCCAGACCACAAGGCCCCTCAAAACCCATCTCCAAATTTAGAGAAACCCCTTAAATTGCCTCTAAATTTGACAACCAAAGCCTTGCTATTGTCTATGGCTGTTGTTTTAACCGACTACAAAAACTATGTGCACCCAGTACTTCTAAAACTTTTACTGCCCCTGTATTGCTTGATGTTGTATCTTTTTGTGGACATAATCGTGGGCTTGGGCAATGCTATAATGCGAGCCACTCTTGGAGTCGAGCTCGAATCACCGTCCGATGAGCCATACCTTTCAACATCACTGCAAGACTTCTGGGGCAGGAGATGGAACCTCATGGTAACCAAGATAATGCGCCACACCGTATACAAACCTGTCCGGTCCGCCACAGGGACATTCTTGGGGGCGGAGTGGACCCCATTTCCGGCCGTGTTGGCATCTTTCCTAGTATCCGGTTTGATGCATGAGCTCATATTTTACTATATGACACGTGTGACTCCCACGTGGGAGGTCACGTGCTTCTTTGTTCTTCATGGAGTGTGTTTGGTTGTGGAGGTTGGTGTGAAGAAGGCGTTAACTAAAAGGTGGCAGTTGCATTGGGTCGTGTCTATTCCGTTGACCGTGGGGTTTGTGGTGGCCACGTCCACGTGGCTATTCTTTCCACCGTTGGTGAGGAACGGCGTGGATACAAGAACTATCGAGGAGTGCAAGGAATTGCTAGAATTTATTAAAGCAAAAGTTCAAAGTAGATGGTCCGCTTTCATGGCCGATTCTTTTGCGTAGGACAAAATGACTGTAATCTACTAATCTCTATGAGGTTTGTGTGTTCAAATTTTAAGCCATGCATTTTTTAGAATTTACACAAACACTCTTTTAAGTATTTTAAAGTGATTGCAATTTGCAAACTAAACATTTTATAATACAATAAATTCAATAATATATTAAAAGTTCTACCATTTTTTATAATCGATAAGAACCTAGAGTTCAATATCTACGAAAAAAAAAAAAATTAGGAAAAACAAAGTTCCACGATTTTATCAAAAATAGCCTACAATTTTGAGGTTCATCACTTGGGTTCAAAATGTTATTTGGTCTAGTAGTCCAACCAACCAAGGCCACCTTATTCAAAAGCCAACCAATGTTATTTGGGTTCAAAATGATATTTTGAGGTTCATCACTTGGGTTCAATTTTGAAGCTTACATTTACTTGATCACCTTATTCACCTCGAGCTCTCCACATCTGGATAACTCTTAGTTGGCTAGCCCAGTAGTAAACTATTATACTGGTTAAATATATATATATATATATATATAAATGTGACAAATTAATTAATTAACTATCACTATTTTTGGCTTTTCATATTCATATTGGTTTAAATTTGCACAGTAGACAGCACACGTAGGTGAGTTTTATTGTCCCTCGTACATTTAACCGACCACAAATTTCTTGTTCAAAATGAGGATCTCAACATTTGGTGTAGGCGAAATTATATATGCTGATCCTGTGATCCACCACAAACATAGGGTGGTTCAACAAAGATGGCTCTGAATAATAGTCTTTTTTTCTTTTCTGGCACTAGCTTTGAATAGTAGTCGAATGAGCTAAATAAGACTCATGAGTCATTATCACTGTAAACGAAGCCTTAGGTCCAGTACAATATTGACCAAGACCATAATTGCGTTGCACTTTTGATGAAGAACTTGTGTTGATTCTTCGTGAGTCACACTAACAAAATTGTCCAGTTAAAATTAACATGTGTCTAAAAAATAAAACATTATTATCAAATTTAAATCATATGTAATTTTTTAATTTGACTATTCTATCGCTCAACACTAACGCATCATAAAATTTTTTTTTTTTTGGTTACAATATCACAAAAACATTCTCACTTCCTAGAGTTGTAATGATTATTATTTTTGATCATGAAAGTGAGAGTTGTGATTGTTGAATACTTTCTATAAGAGAATGTTTGATCCCCCCTTCAAGGTGGGCGGGGTAAGTAAGGCTTGTATTTCTCCCCTTGGGCCCTTACCAAGAAAAAAAGAAACAAAAAGGTAACCTTATTAATAGTATCCAAGCAATTTGGGACACAAAATGTGTACCCTAATGAGATAAGCTGATAGAAAGGGTGAGGGTAAGCAACGTACCAGAAGATCACAAAAAACAGCATCGATCAATGATTGTAATGGAGGATGAAATGAAGAGTATTTTCAAGGTATGCCTCTCCATCTTTGCCTCTCTATCCTACACCTATTTCATAGTTTCTAAGATTCCCAAAGGCAAACTCAGGCTCTTCTCTCTCCTCCCTATCTTCTGCCTCTTCACCATCCTCCCCCTCTCTCTCTCCACTGCCCTCCCTGCTGGGGTCATTGCCTTGTTCATTACCTGGGTTGGTAGCTTCAATCTCCTCCTCTTCTCATTTGGGCTGGGCCCACTCTCATCTGACCCACCACAAAAGTCCCTCATCCTCTTCCTCCTCATTTCTTGTCTCCCAATCAAAGTCAAGCAACATGAAGGACACCCACTCGGCCCAAACCCCAAACCCCCTAAATTGCCTCTGAATTTGCCAACCAAAGTCTTGCTTTTTCCTATGGCTGTTGCTGTAACTGACTACCAAAACTATGTGCACCCAAAACTTTTATTGGGCCTCTATTGCTGCTTGTTGTATCTCTTTGTGGACATAATCGTGGGCTTGGGCAATGTTATAATGCGAGCCATTCTCGGGCTCGAGCTCGAACCACCGTCCGATGAGCCGTACCTTTCCACATCACTGCAAGATTTCTGGGGCAGGAGGTGGAACCTCATGGTAACCAAGATACTGCGCCACACCATATACAAACCCGTCCGATCAGCTACTGAGACATTCTTAGGGGCCAAGTGGGCCCCATTGCCGGCCGTGTTGGCATCTTTCTTAGTATCCGGTTTGATGCATGAACTCATATTTTTCTACATGACACGTGTGACTCCCACATGGGAGGTCACGTGGTACTTTGTTCTTCAAGGAATGTGTTTGGTTGTGGAGGTTGGCGTGAAGAAGGGGTTAACTGCGGGGTGGCAATTGCATCCAGTCGTGTCTATTCCGTTTACTATCGGGTTTGTGGTGGTCACTGCCACTTGGCTGTTCTTTCCACCGTTGGTGAGGAACGGCGTGGATGCAAGAGCTATCGAAGAGTGCAAGGAGTTGCTAGAATTTGTTATAGCAAAAATTGAAATGGGATGGTCACATTTCATAGCAAACTTTTTTCTGGCAGTCAATAAGTGAGCAAAGCCTGACAGACCAAGACGTACATTTCAAAGATGTCAAACTACCAGTGATGCTTGGAAGACTTAAAAAAGGTTCTTGCAGTCACTTAGTTCTACCAAATCAATGAGAAACCTGATAGAGTAATATATGAAAGCAACCTGCTAGAATTATTTAGGCTCACTTTTGTAGCTGCCTTAGTTCATGATTAAATTACATTGTAGTTCCACTAAATTGTACCCAAGTACAATCTCACGCATCGTCTCATCTACTATTGCCTTACGAAAAGTTCAAATTGTTGATTACTTACAATCTGTGTTAAATTATTAACAAACTCTGCAGCATCATGTTGGAATAGTAGATGCATTCCACAACTTTTCACCTCCACGTCTGGTCTATTCGTTGAAACTGAAGCTCCAAAGCGACTTGCTTTATTCAATTGTCCTGGAAACCGGCATCGTGGCCCATACCAACAAAGTCCATATGAACCAACCTCGAAATCTTTGAAGTTTTCAAGGACTAGGGGACTTTCAAGACGACCTTCATCGGTGTCAAAATGACAAAAAGTCTCTTTCAATTCCCAACTCTTGTCAAAATTCTCTTTCTCAAGGATTTTAAAAACAACAAATAGGGCAATTCCAGTCCATGTATAACTATTACTATCTTCTGGATCAGATAGTTGGATTGATACACAAGACCCACTTCGAGAATGACTGCACCAATCTGGGATTCTCGTATGGGGAAAACGAATGTTGAATGACTCTTCATGATGAATTCGACCCTGTAAAAGCACAAAAGGAACAATATAAAATAAGAAAGATGTTCACTATGAGAGAGAGAGAGAGAGAGAGAGAGAGAGAGAGAGAGAGAGAGACCTGAATGTGTTGAGAAAAGAATAGTGGTACAGGTGATGGATGCCTTGTGGTATCTTCATCCTGATTCCCTAAACTTCCAAAATATATGAGACTAAAATCCTCATCAGAAGTACGTACTGTCGAAATATTTGGATAACTTGTGAGCATCTGAGAATCACGTGCATCTGAGCACCCAATTCCACCAACGACAACTTTGAAATTGAGGCATTCAAGTAGACTTGAAATCATAGAGGGTGGGAGTGTGAATGAGTAATGTAATTCAGGGCCTTTCATTCGCCTAGCCAACTGCAAACCCATGGATTCATAGCATTCCGTCGGTGCATGTTCAGGTCGACCACGGATTAAGAATCGTTTAAGGTTCTTCATCAGAAGTAAAGAAATGGAAGATGGCGCCGTTGTTATAGCAGTTTCACGGGCATCAAGCTCCTCCAAGTGTTCCAAATTCCCTATGTCTTCTGGAAGTCTGTCAATAAGTGAGCAGCCTGAGAGACGTAGACTTTTCAAAGATGTCAAACTACCAATGACGCTTGGAAGACTCAAAAGGTTCTTGCAGTCACTTAGTTCTAGCAACATCAGGCCACTCAAGCCATCGATTGATCTAGGCAGCTCCTCTATAGCAGTCCGGCGTAAAAAAAGACCGCGCAGAAGTTTCATATCTCCCACAATCTCTGGAAACTGTTTAAGTTTCGAACATCCCGTGAGAATCAAAATTTTAAGAGATTTCAAGCTGATGGAGTGGGGAAGCCTCTCTAGACTTTCACAACCTTTCAGATTCAATAAAACCAGATGTTGGAGATTTTCAACGGTTGGGTGAAGCTTTGATAAGTTTTCACAGCCTTCAAGGATCAACGTCTCAAGATTTGGGACCTGACTGAAGTCCGGGGTCGTGGTCAAGCATTTGCAGCATGAAAGATCCATTAGCATTAGCATTTTCAAAAAAAGCTGTTACAAAGTTTGGAAAACAAAAAGAGTAATTAGACTCTCTGTTTTGTTTTTTATCAAAATTGTCTATCTAATTCAATCCAGGAATAAGTATATACAAATAATCTTACCTTTCCACTCCATAGACGTTTAATGAGGCTGTTAGGCATCACGAGTTCAACAAGTTGATCTGGTTGAAAACTTGGTGGCAGAAATTCTAAAGGACATTCATGCCATTCCAAAACCCGTAACTTTTTAGAGAGAGAGACATATTCAAGCTGGCATCCAGAAAAGTTCACATTACAAATCTTCAACAATCTTAGGTTGCGCATATTTGTGAACGGGTCAGCATTCAAGTGCATGTCTTCTTTTGCAGGCAAGCTTAGGTATAAGCCTCCAACAGCTTTTGTTCCCTATAAATAGTTAAATACCAAAGCGTATCATAAGATATATAGCATACTAGCACACAAAACTTCATAAACAAAAACAGCCCGAATTATCATTGACCCTAATCTATCATTTATGCTCAATCGTTAATATCTCTTGTATTCTTATTTTCCTTTTGCTGAAACAGACCTATCTGCACAAGTGGGTCCATTCTAACAAAAATTTGGTACAAATAGCATTACTCAATCTCTTACCAAATTTTCTGTGATTACAAAACGGGCGTCCTCATCAAGCCATGTCCAGCTGCGTTCGTACTCATAGGCTTTCTCATTAAGCCACAGCCTGCTGCGGTTGCCTGGCTCTTCAGGAGATTCTTCACGAACAATGTGCCACCCCATTTGTTGTATTAAATCATGCATCCACAGTTTATTTCTTTCAATTTTAATAAGACATTTATCAATAAGAACACCAATACCAAATTCAGGATAAAAGCGACAACTTGCTAAAATCTTTTCAATACGATGTAGATCCTCCCCTCTGAAGAAACATGCAATGTCCAAAAAGATGTTCTTCTCTGTTTTTGTTAATCCATAATAACTTATTTGAAGCACACCAAAAATGCCTTGGTTGGGATCTTCATCAAGTCTAGCCAATGCTGCTGACCATTCGTTTACCCTTTTTTCATACAAGGTTATACCCACGACTTCAAGAGCCAAGGGAAGCCCATCGCAATAATTTACAAAACCCCTGGACAGATCTATATATTCCTCTGGAGCACTGTCTTTCTTTAAGGCTTTCTGACAAAACAACTTAAAAGATTCATCCCAACTCAGTTTTTCAACCGCATATCTGTTTTCATGTGCTACTCCACATGACTTCAAAGTGTGGTCATCTCTAGTTGTGATAATGACTCTACTCCCTGGACCCAACCCATAACCATTCTCTTTATCATCCCTTCCAGGTACTAAAGCTTCAATTTGTTTTAATTCATCAACATCGTCAAGAATGATGAGCACCTTTTTGTTACTCAGTCTTTTCCGTAGTATGGTTCTCCCCATATCTTTATTCTGCATATCTGCATTTTCGTCCAGCAAGAATCGGTAAAGAAGTTTTTGCAAGTGAAGTAGACCATTTCTTTGGGATTCCACTCTAACATTGGCAACAAAGGCGCTGGCATCAAATTGGTCACTGATCCTTTTAAAAACTTCTTCTGCAATAGTTGTCTTACCAATTCCCCCCATCCCCCAAATCCCTATGATGCGAACATCATCCAACCCAAGTTTTATCTTCTTTTTGTCGTGTTCTTGGACGGAATCAACCTTAATTTCAAGAACGATTCCACTCTCTTTATATGTGAATTCATTCCAATTAAATCCTTCTTTGCACTTAAGAATGTGTAGTTCAATTTTCCTGAAATATGTCTACCTAATTCCTTAATAACACTTGATTCATGCCTGCAAAAATGAATAATACAAGTATACTATATTTTGTTGTAAGCAGCACAAGCCATGATTAATAGAAAATTAGAAATATTAAATGTTCAAAATATGTTGTCATGACTCATGAGGACTTTTAAGAGATATTGAAGTTGGTCTTGTCAGTAGCTTTTGTTTTTGTTTCTTGTTTTTTATATCATGTTTTGGCAAATACCATTCTTTGCATTTTCTTGGTTCGGTTTCCCCGAAAATCCAAAAAGGCGGGTTGTTATTTTTCCTGTGAATGAATGTTATTGGATTTGTGATCTAAAAGTTGGGGGGGCTACGTGGTATATGTTCATAATTGTGTTCATAATTCCTAACGAATTTTTTTTTTTTTTTAACTGCAAATGCACTGTGAACTCTTTNAAAAAAAAAAAAAAAAAGTACTTCCAATTGAAGAAGAAAGTAGAATTACGTACCTATCTTTCAAATCCCATCCGGAGAGACTGGCTATTTCGAATAAAGCTTTCCTCCACTTGTCGACATTGATTCTGTTCTCGGAATGTTGTTGATGCTTAGCCAAGGCCTTGCCATACTCTCCTGTTTGCTTTCTGACCTCCGATGGTTCAACGTCATAGAAAACTGGAAGAACTGTGAGTCCCATCACTCTCTTGCATTCGGCAATATGCGCGAGTTCCTTCAAACACCACGTTGAGGAAGGATAGTTTTTTGTAAGAACCACGACTGCAAACCTTGATTGTTCAATTGCTTTCAAGAGTTCTGGTGCAATGGGTTTTCCCCTCTCGAGTTTTTTATCATCTCTAAATGTATGTATTCCTTTCTGTCTCAGAGTCTGGTATAAATGGTCTGCAAAACCTTTGCGGGTGTCCTCACCTCTAAAACTGAGGAACACATCATATTCATATTCCCGTACTGTAGGGGTTGAGAAAGAAGAATAAGGAGATGAAGGTTGTATGTGGGTAGTGTTGGTGATATCTGCATCAGCTGGAAAGTGAGGAGTAGGACGTTTCAGAAGCAAATTCAGAAAACGAAAAAAAAGAGAAACAAGAAGAAGAAAGAGGAGGAGAATGAGGAACATGATGCGGAAGCCAATCCCAAATGAAATGATGATGGGGAGGCTGAATTTCTCTTGCTTTGACCAGCAAAACAATTAATTAACTTCCTAGCAATTAATTAAGCAGGCTCTCACTTTCCAGCTCTGATTGCTTTTGACATTTTGCAGTACAGTACCCAACTGAGTGCCTTCAATAATTCCTTGACTACAAAAAGGAAAGAAGAGGGAAATTACGACCAAAATCCAAATCGGATTCTAAACTTTTAACAGTTTTACTCATCCCTCCCAATACTTCCTTAAGCTTATTTTTTTAAATGTGCACGATAGACAGCCGCGTGTGGAAAACTTAGGTAAGTTTTATTGTCTCTCATACATTTAACTGACCACAGATTTCTTGCTCAAAATGAGGATCTCAAAATTTGGGGCAGGAGAATTATAAGCTGATCCTGTAATCCATCACAAGCAGATGGTTCAACAAATGAGCTAAATAAAACTGATGATCACTGTAAACGAAGCCTTGTAGGCCCAGTACAATTATTGACCAATACCATAATTCCAATGCTTATTTGATGAAAAATTTGTGTCCATTCTTGGTGAGCGACACCGACAAAACAATCGAATTAAAAAATTGTATGTATTTAAAAGATAAAAAAGTATCTCAAACAAGTCATTTTTTAATTAACTATTCTGTTACTCAGCACTAACGCACCACAAGAGAATGTTAATCCCCCTTTGGGTGGGGTGGGTTAGTAAGGCTGGTATTTCTCCCCATACCAAGAAAAAGGTAACCTTAATAGTATCCACCAAATGTGGGAATCATGATGAAAACGAATTAAGAGGACAAAAGTAAGAATCAAGATAAAGAATAAGACCAAAGTTATAATTAACCCAGCAATGTATATACAAAGAACAGGTAAATTAAAATAATCTTACCCTTCCACTCTATAGTTGTTTAGTGAGACTGTTAGCCATCAAGAGTTCAACAAGTTGATCTGGTTGAAAACTTGATGGCAGATATTCTAATGGACATTCATGACATTCCAAAACCTGTAACTTTCTAGAGAGAGATTTATAATCAAGCTGGCATCCAGCAAAGTTCACATTGCAAATCTTCAACAATCTTAGGTGGCGCATATTTGAGAACGAGTCAGCATTCAAGTGCACGTCTTCTTTTAAAGCAAGCTTAGGAATAAGCCTCCAACAGTTTTTGTTCCTATATATACCAAAACATAGCAAGCGTTACTTCAAGTACGTGAATGTATGTTTGCAAGATATATAGCATGCTAGAACACAAAACTATAACCAAAGATTGCTTATATACAAAAACATTCCAATTATCATTATCTATCATTTATGCTCTTTCATTTTACTTCATTAATATCTCTTGCTTTTTCTTTTTTTTTCTTTTTCTGGAGCAGACCTAGCTGCATAAGGTAAGACCTATCTGAGAAAGTGGGTTCCATTCTATATATATGAGGTCAACAAAAACTTGGTACAAATAGCTTTACTCAATCTCTTACCAAATCTTCTGTGAGTACAAAAAGAGCATCCTCATCAAGCCATGTCCAGTTGCATTCGTACTCATAGGCTTTCTCATTAAGCCACAACCTGCTACGCTTGCCTGGCTCTTCAGAAGATTCTTTGCGAACAAAATGTCAACTCAATTTTTGTATTAAATCATGCATCCTCAGTTTATTTCTTTGAATTTTAATTAGAGATTTATCAATGAGAACACCAATGCCCACCGAATTCAGGAGAAAAGCAGCCGACTTGCTAAAACCTTTTCAAAATGTGGTGGATCCTCCCCTCTGAAGAAACATGCAATGTCCATGAAGATGTTCTTCTCTATTTTCAGAAATCCATAATAACTTACTTGAAGCACACCAAAAATGCCTTGATCAGGATCTTTATCAAGTCTAACCAATGCTGTGGACCACTCCACTACCTTTTTTCCACACAAGTTGATACCCAAAACTTCAAGAGCCAAAGGAAGCCCAGCGACAAAACCCTTGGACGGTTCTATATAATCATCTGGACCACTGTCTTCCTTGAAGGCTTACTGACATAACAGCTTAAAAGCTTCACCACTGTTCATGTACTCCACATTTCCTCAAAAGTGTGGTCATCTCTAGTTATGATATGACTCTACTACCTAGATCCAACCAAGGAATGTAATTATTCTATTCATAAGTTCCACGTACAAAAGCTTCAATTTGTTTTAATTCATCAATATCATCAAGAAT
Organism: Purshia tridentata; assembly: GCA_003254885.1. NCBI lineage: Eukaryota > Viridiplantae > Streptophyta > Magnoliopsida > Rosales > Rosaceae > Purshia > Purshia tridentata. Next base: position 3,718 of record QANT01002144.1, on the reverse strand, counting down.
GATGAACACCTTTGTTGTGACACAGATTTTCCCTAATAAGTTGATCCCCATATCAATAGTGTATCTTTGCATTTTGGTCCATCAAGAATTGGTAAATAAGGTTTTGCAAGTGAAGTAGACATTTAGATTTCCGGATTGGTTACAGATCCTATTAAAGAATTCTTTTGCAATAGTTGTCTTACCAATTCCCTCCATCTCCCAAATTCCTATGATGAAAACATCATTTAACCTTAATTTCTTTTTCTTTTTGGACAGAATCCAACTGTAATTTCAAGAACAATTCCATTCTCTTTATATGAAAATCCATTCCAACTAAATCCTTGTTTTGAACTGTGCAGTTCAATAGGTTTGATATCTCTCTGGCTATTTCCTGAACTACTGATTCATGCCTGCAAAAATTAAGAATATAAATATATATATTTCATTGTAAGCAGCCACAGCCATGAATAAAAGAAAATTAGAAATATTAAATGTGCCAAATTGTTGTCATGAGGACTTTTGAGAGATATTGAAGCTAGTCTCATCAGTAGGTTTTTTTTTTTTTTTTAAAGGGACTATGTGGCATTTTCTTGGTTTGGGTTTCCCGAAAATTCACAAAGGTGGGCTGTTATTTTTCAAAGAATGCATTTACTTGGATTTGTGTTCTAAAAGTGGAGGGCTTATGTGTGATATGTTTATAAGCACAATGCTAGGTTTCTGACTTAGTAAGGCATTACTAATTAAAATAACTGAGACAACAATGAATTCAAGCAACAAAAATTGAGCATTCATAATGGAGACATCAATATAACCAAGGTAACCATTGATTGAGCAACAATATCTAGGAAACCAAGGATTGAGCCATTAAAATAACCGAGGCAACCATGAATGGAGAGAGCAATATACTGATGCAAACACTAATTGAGGCATCAATATAATGAGGTAACCATGAATTGAAGCACGATATATTGAAGTAACCATAATTGAGCCAAGCAAACCATGAATTAAGATAACAAAAACCGAGGCATCAATATAACCGAAGCAATAATTAATTCAGCAACATTATTGTGAGGCATTGATTACTTCAGGCAACAATATACCGAGACGCAACCAAAATTGAGGCATTAATATAACAGGGGCAACCATGAATTCAGGCAGCAAAAATTGAGGCAACTGTAATCGAGGTATCAATATGACTAGGGCAACAATATAACGGAGGCAACCATAATCAAGGTATGAATATAACCGAGGCAGCCATGATCAAGATATCAATATAACCGAGGCAACCATAATCGGGGCATCAATATAACTGAGGCAACCATCATCAAGGCATCAATATAACCGAGGCAACCATAATCGGGGCATCAATATAACCGAGGAAACCATCATCAAGGCATCAATATAACCAAGGCAACCATCATCATGGCATCAATACAATTGAGGCAACCATAATCGGGGCATCAATATATATAACCGAGGCAACCATGATCGGGGAATCAATATACATAACTTAGGCAACCATGCTCAAGGCATCAATATATAAAACCGAGGCAACCGTGATAGGGGCATTTAATAACCAAGGCAACCGTCGATTAAGGCAACAATATACCGAGGCAACCATAATCAATGCATCTAGATAGTTCAGGCAACCATACTCAATGCAGTTATAAACACAATCAAAGCACATATATATAATCGAGGCAACAATATAGCTAAGGCATCTATTTTTTTTTTTTTTAAGAAGAAATCGAGGCATCTATAGACCAGACAACCATAAACCATAATCAAGGTATCTAGAAAACCATAATCAGGGCACTATATAACCGAGGCAACCATAATCCGAGAATTAATATAACCGAGGCAACTATGATTGGGGAATAAATATATATAACTAATTAATTTATACAGAGACTCACACAAAAAATCATATAAAAGATTAATCTTCAACAGTGTGAAGATTCACAATATACATTAACAGTAATAAGGAATACCCATATAGCACAAGAAACCAATCAACACTCACCATACTGTGTGCTTGCAGGAAAGCGTGAAACGTCAGATATATGAGCAATTCTACATCTTTCACCAAATAGATAACCCAAACACAGATAAATATTCCGCATGCATCATCACCTACATTTAAGGACAAGTAAGAAACTAGAAGATAAACAAGGAGTAAAATATTTTATGCCATGACCGAAAAAGATTTGGCAAGATTACCTGGCAAAGGAACAAACATTAGGCCTGATGCAACAAAGGGGGTTTCACAATGCTCCTCAATTATCCTCCAGTCAAGTTGGATTGCAATCTACTCGAAACAATTGAATGGCAAAATGTCAGAGAAGAAAACCCTGATCAGGAAATTTCGTGTAATCTAAACCCTAGAATTCAAGTACTGTATAAAGACTACCGAAGGCCCTAGAAAATATATGAAAGTACCGGCAAATGGGGTTTTGGTCTGGTGGGAGGGACAGCGCCGGCGGAGAGCACACGTGGCAGATGGGGGCTGGGATCGTCATCTTCATCGTCTACACCCAAAGCATTGCAGGTGAGACTACTCGGCTTCCTCTTCGCCGCTCAAGACGACGCTTTCACTTGGTCGTCGCTTTGGCGGTGAGTGAGACTACTACGACTCGCGCCCGATTGCGGGGAATCTAAAACTAGCGGTTAGAAATAGTAGGGGCTGGGCTACTTCATTAAGGTCGGTGCGATTATAAAATTAAGTCGGTCTAATGTGTCGTCACGTGCGTCTCGCGTGCGGGTCGTAAGCAATTAATTAAAATCTATCTTCACCTAAATGGAAAAATGAATGTTGTATTAATTAATTCAAAGAAAAAAATATATTCTTGTACAAGGATCGAGTAAGTCAGCTTGGAGCATGGATTCGAATAAGTAAACAGTAATTTATATAGAAAATTATCTTTAAATTAATAAAACATCAACATAATGGTCGAGATGGTTTTCTTAATTTTCATAAAATCAATAAGTTGTATATCTCACTTTAGTTACTAACTTAATCTACTTGCAGATGTTATATATTTTTATGCATTGGAAAATGCCAATTTGGCCATTCTGTTTTTTAGATTATTAATATGCATAAAATTACAATGTTGTCTTTAATTTTATTTAAGGTGTAGAAATGAGATTTAGGATATAAAATGTAGTTTATGGTTTAGAAATTGGGTTTAGGGTTCAAAATTAGGATTTTAGATCAAGCTAATGGCTTAGAATTTATGTTTCTCTACCCAAAATCCAGGAGCTAAACTGTAAGGCTTAGTTTGGTATTGCAGTGAGAAACAAACTGTAGTGAAGTGAAGTAAAACAGCTGTAAAGTAATATTAGTCGAGTATTTAGTAAACTATGTTTTCAAAAGTGCTATGAGTACAAAAGTAGTATGAATGTGTTTGATAAATTATAATATAAAACTGCTGTAATTGTTTATAATTACTAAAATGGATGATGCTAAACGCTTTCTTAACTTATTTGTTTGAAAAAAAAAAGTTTATTAGTTTATAATTTTTGGTCTACAAATTTATATATAGTAGCATTAAAATTACAGACCGCAAAACAAAATTATTAAATAAGTATGCATATTATTTTTGTAAGAATATTTTAATTTTAATGATACAAATAAAATATCATAATTAGTAATATCAATATAAAATAGCTATATACATCATACATATATATATATATATCATCAGCCACCTTCTAATGAGGGATCCCTCATCTAGTGTTA
>QANT01002143.1:0-40686 GCA_003254885.1 Purshia tridentata | reverse complement strand
GGGGAGGTGTCCAATCAGCATGGTTCAAGCACTTATGAATTTATCATGGATGCAATGATAACTACAAAGAAGTCAACCAATAATGAGCAGCAACCCAGATTCAATTCCTAATCTTATCAATATAGTGTGTAATAGGCATAGGATTCCCAAGCACTGTTAACAAACATTCCCACAATTTTTTCAAGTTAGGCAATCATTAGGGTATATATATGCATCATCATATGCAAAAGCTTCTTCCTATAAGAAAGAAACTCTTGCCACAGCAAAACATATCCTAGAATTCCTATTCACTTGCAGCATACATCAGCTCATGCTCAACATGAGAAGACGGACTCCCATTCATCTTCTCTTCATATGGCTCCTGCTTGCAGCTTCTCAATACCACTACTACACTATTAATGTTCAAGCTATTAAGTCAGGTAAGCCACTATCTTCTATTTTACTTAATGTGAGAAGTGTAGCAAACATTTTAAGAAGATTCAACATCACTGAAAAAGGAAATACAACTGAGAAGATTGTACCTTGTTCCTTCAAAATTAATACATATTGGCTTTCTCTGTTGCTGGCCACAGTTCAGTTCAAGCTCAATCCTGCACAGCCCAGCTTGAGGTCGAGTTCAGCCACCGGATATGTATTACCTACTTGGGTGTGTATAGAGCTTAAAAAGTGCATTTTCTATCTAAGTAAATCTATCATCACACATTTACTTGATGTAATATTAACTTGACTCTTTTAATCTTTGTTCAACACTAAAAACCAGGTAGCTGGAAAGACGATTCATAAAGCTCCATCAGGGCCCAACCCAGTAGGGAATCATCGCCCTCCATCTAAGCAATAAACATTTTGATGCACTTGTGCTTAACGTAGCAAGCAGAACTAATTAAGGATCATTATATTTGTTAAAGGCCAAATAAGGTCATTTGTATTCAAGTAGGTGAAAAAACCTCTCCTTTGAGGTATGTGCTTGTACGAAACTGGAACTTAGAAGATTTGAATTCTTAAAATTTTTATACATGAGCAAATGTGTTAGTGTAGAAGTTCCATAATCAAAATATTAACATAAACATTAATCCTGGAATTACACCCATAAAAAAAAAACAACTTTTAAGAAAAAACTCAAGGCATAAAATCAGGGGCGGATCTACCATGGGGTCAATTGACCCCATGAACCCAAAAATCTTAGGCTTGATGAAAGGGGTTGACCCCATGAATCCATGGATGGTGGTGGAGTTGTAGGGGCAAGTTTGCAACAATGATGTTTGTCAAAATGTCTGAAAGAGGAGAGAAAACAACCTAGAGGAAGAGAAACTCAATTATGACATGCCAGCAGAATTGAAAACCATGTCCACAGGATTGGACGAACAGGAAGGTGTGGCAAGACTGGAATAGTAACAACATTTATAAACAAGAACCAGAGTGAGACAACACTTCTTGATTTGAAGCACCTCTTGCAAGAGGCAAAACAAAGGATTCCACCTGTGTTGGCTAGTGACCAGTAAAACCAAATCTTAACTTGATATTCATATGCAGCTNAAAAAAAAAAAAAAAAAAAATCAATTTGCCGAAACAACGTCGTTTTGGCAAGTTCATTCTTGTGTCTCTCTCTTCTTTAACACTCATATTTAAAAAAATTCCTCGATGGGAGGACTTGTGAGCTTTTTAATCTTGCCCCCATGCCTATGGATTCTTGGATCCGCCACTGCATAAAATACAATGTTCTAAGCAGGGTTTCCAATTTCCTCTGCAGTTGTGATAAAAGGCTTAAAAAATAGGCCAATCTTTTTAATGTGCAAAGATACATGCATAAAAAAGATAACTTGTCATCCTAAAGGCTCAGGTAAGTTGCAGGAGGGTGAAAAGGGAAACCATTAAAACATTTTCAGGCCTGCTATGTAAAGCTTCCAGATTTGGCAAAACCAGCTACATTGATTTCGAAGCTGCACTAATTTAGTTGACCTATATCCTAATTAATTTATTAGAGCAAAATATTCAATTGAGTTCTTATCTTTCAAGATATCGATTCACCACAAACCCAAACTTGCAACTTTGCTTAGTGTTCAAAAAATGAGAATTGCAATTATGCAAAACCAAGCATGTTATGTCTTCTTTTTTTATCTACTTAGTAGTCATGCAAGTTGCAACAAATCTCACCCTGTGGAATGAAAGAGTCTAAACAGAAGAGAACTAATTATCATGATTTGCATTATATCTCAAAATGAACCAACATAAAGTTGGTGATATATTAACAAATACACTTGCAGAGATATACAGGACTCACTGTGAACTACAAACTTAACCAACCAGTATACAGTCAATTTATACAGCACGCTTCCTTTTAGATCGCTTGCTTCTCCTTGGCCGAGGATAATCTGGAAGATCTTTGTTAACAGTAGAAGCATACACCTCTTCTAGAACCTCCTCACCCTGATAGGACCTCTGGATCAGTTTTCCAAATGCCAAACTTAACATTTTATACATAAATGTCATCCTAAAGTTCACTAATTGGATCATTTTGGCATCTCTGCTTTACAAAGATGGATTGTGGTTTATTTACAAACTAACAGAAAACGTTTTTACTAATCTGAAAGAACTTTTAGCAGTTCTAAAAGCAGTGTCAAACGGGCTTCAAATCTCTTAACCTACATTCATGTTTTGAACTTGTCCAAAGTATATAGAGTGTTCATACTAACTACAGAGAATGAACCATTCTAACAGTAGAATAAACTCTAGTTACTGGTAGGATACTCTAGTGTTCATTACACTAAATTTTGAATTTTACCTTGTCATTGGTCTCTTCATCTGAACCATCTTCAGAATCAGATGCAGAAGCCAGTGTCTGAACCTCTTCATCCGGTAATGCCTTGCTCAGCTTTTTCTTTTTCTCTTCTTCTCTTAATTCCCTAAATCTGTTGATCATCATTTTTCATTTAGTCAGGAAGAGAACTTTCTAAAGAATTTGAAAATATACTATTATGCATTCTGCAGAGTACAACACTAACCTCCTGCCAGGTTGTGCTGTCTGAGAATCTGATCGCCTTGCACGTCCTGCTGTAATGATTCCACTTGCATTCTCATTCACAACAGGCTTTGCACCTCCTAATTTCCGTAGCCATACTTGTTGTGCTGTGCTCAGGACATTGTTGGTGAACCTGAAAACCACATGGCAGCAAAAAAAATCGACTTGGAAATTTTGAATATATATCCTTCAAAGTCACACTAGATAAAGCTGGAAAAGGAAACAATATTATTTTATCACTGGATAGATTGCATTTTGAGGAAAGCAATGCAATATTCCATTAATATGAAAGTGCTGGCGACCACATAAAGAATGATAAAACTACAATTAAAACATGAAAATGAATTGGAAGGGTAAGCTTTACATTATAATATAAAAGCACTACTAACTGCAGCAGCATGAATCTTGTAGTGTGAATGCAGAAAAATCATTAATGATAGGCTATCCCTAAAATTTTGACCATAAATACCAAAAACTTTGACCTTCAACAATGAGGCCAAATCAGAAATTCTAAAAGCCCTAGTCTCAAAAAAATAAGTACTACAAGACATTAAGAGGAAGAAGTGCATCTATCTGCCTCAACAGGTCCCTTTAGGGAAGTCCCAAGCAAAAGCCAACCAGTAACTTGTGTATAAGTATGTTGCAGGCATGAAAAAGATAAATCAAGTTTGTTTGTTAATGAGAAACCAACCAGTAAATTGATAATCCTGAAGGAACGGACAAGGAGAAGTAACCAATCATGAGGGGAAGAAACTTGAATACAAGAAGTGTGTTCTTTTGAGTTGGATCATCAGTCTGCCAAATGAAGAGTTACGGTTACAAAAAGGGAAACAAAAATCTGTAATAATTCCGATAATTGGGATAATCAGCTCGTATCTGAATGACCCAGGTTTGAGTCCCTGCAACCACATATTTGATTTGTAGCAAAAGGAATAAAAAAATGAAAACCAAAATAGAGAAGCCAATATCAATAAAGACACAAGTCTTTACCTGTGGAGGCTTCATGAGCTCCATTGAAACATACTGAGACACAACAAGGAGGACAGGTAAAACTAGGTATGCTGCAGTATCTGACCAGCCCAATGGTGGATGGCCATCCTGCATGATAAGTTATAAATTGTTAAAACCAGTTGCAATGCACAAGTTTGTGAAAGAACCTCGGATATTTAATGCCTCGGTAGTAATATGATACGACTAATCAACTAAAGCAGGTATGCCAAAATTTCTGTGATAAATTGCGGACCCTCCGAGGTTCATTGGCAGCTCATAGACCTCTCTGGCATATTTGCCATCCATAATATGCAATTAAAGATCCACAACCTAAAGTGTAAAACAGTAGAACAGATATCGAATGTGAATCCAGGGCAAAACTTTGGCGACAAAAACTGTAATTTAGCCAACATTTAATCTAAAATATATATTTTCTTAGATAACATAATATAATCAAATTTGGTATACTGAAAAGACAAAGGATTTGAGGAGGAATCTCACCCTCGGTGCTCTGAAACATNAAAAAAAAAAAAAAAAAAAAAAAAACAAAGATACATGATACATCTATAAATTCCTAAAAAATTTCCATAGTCAAGCTTGAAAGGTAGTGTTGTTGTAAGCAAAACACAAATAAAGAAACATGTGCCTAGAACTTAAAAGTAAGTTGAAGTCCAAATATCAGTGTCTAGCATAAAGCTTCTATGATAAAGGGATCAAATTTAGCAGTATACCAATTGTTACCTAAATAACACATGAATTTAACAAAATTTTCTTACCACAAATGGAAACAGCCAAGAAATTCCAGATCCACTTTGTCGAGCGGCTATTGTAGTTGGCCCACCCAAAGAAGGGATCCAAAAGAAACCTTCCGTCAACAATCCCTTCGAGTATAAAAAAAATTAAAATCAGCAATTTTGAGTATTTTTTTTAATGATATTAACCATTCTCGTCACTAAAATATAACAGTAATAACTTTCTATTAATTACCTCATTTGCTACATTTGAAAGAGCTTGATAGAGACCTATCCACACTGGTATTGTGGCCAAAGTTGGTAAACAACCTACAATGAAAAATCAAGCTAGAACCCTCATAATATGCCTTCGATACACGACACACGACACATGACAACACGATCTAGCAAATCAGTTTATTTTCAATACACCAACTCAAAATCATATTGGAAAACCTCAAATGTTTTAGTTTAACCAGTTAAACTGAAAATGAAAATGCTTTCATATCTTAAGATGAACCAACAAAACTTACAATTACCTATTATTACTGATTTCTGAACCTAAAAAGTCATCAAATCCGTGTAAATGTAAATTTGGCTAAATAGAACTTAAAGTTGAACGCGCTTCAGATTCAACCACAGTATTAAATGATCAATCGATCCCAGAATGAATACGCACACATACATAAGCATAATAAATGATAAATTAAACAATTACCCGCTAATGGATTAACCCCAGCCTGACGATATAGCCGTGATGTCTCAAGTTGTATTCTTTCCTAAATTGAGCATACCAGATGAACAGATTAGATAGCATACCATTGTTATCAATTACTCCAACTCAAATGAGATTAAGCCTCACCTGGTTGCCCTTATATCTTTCTTGAATGGCTTTAATTTTTGGTTGAAGGTTTTGCATAGCCAATGTCGATTCTACCTACATATTAATTATATTATAAGAAACAAAACACCATTCGTCCAACAAAATTAAGCCAAAGTTTGAACAAGCAAACACCGAATTACCTGTTGCTTTGTGAGAGGCAATGTGGCAACTTTAACGATAACTGTAAGCAATATAATTGCGAATCCGTACGCATATGGCACGTGCACAGCCGAAAGTCCATCTTTCAAAATCTATTACAATTCAAACCAGAAGCAATAAGCCAAAAAGAAATATAAAATAATTTCTCTAACAAAATCAAATAATTATGTGAAACTCAAACTTCGAACTACCTTGAGCACGAACTCCATGCCTTCGGAGATGAAACCGAACCAGCCGCCATTCTTCTGGGCCGCGTCGGCCGAGGTCGAGACGGCGTCAGAGGAAGCGGGGTCCAACGCGACGGCGGCGTCTGCTAGAGTGTAGAGGACGCCCTCAGCTCGGCTGAAAATTGAGCTGAGGTCGACGCTCGAATCGAAGGGATTGATTGGAGGAACGTCGTGGAGGCTGAACTTGATTCTGGTGGTCACGAGTCCGTTACCGTTACCGTTACGGTACGGGAAGGTGTAGGGCCCACGGCGAGAGATGGACGGTAGAGATGTGCCGATGAACGGCGTGGATGCAATTAAAGTCTTCGCCATAGGATTGGGTTTATGAATGCGTCTCAGACTCTCTCAGTGGTACATGGATGATGGAAGAGTGAGTGGAAGAGATGAGGAGGGGTTGGCAGTGGAAGAAAGAGAGAGGCAGAGAGCGGGGTACGGATGAGGATTTTTTTTTTTCCGAATTATCCGGAATATTACGAGTCGCCAAAGATTTGGGCGCGGCAATTATAAAAGGTCGTTATTTGGGCCAATGGGGAACCTCCACGTCATGGTGTTAGGTCTGTGTCGTCATTTGACCATATTGAATTGCGTGGTTAATCCAACCTCAAGTATTTTAAGCTGACGTGGCAGGTTTTGGGTTGCTAGATATACGGGGTTCATCTAAATCCTGTAAAAAATGCTAATTTTACAAGTGGTTTAGTTGTTTTATATATCTATACACTCATTAGGCTGTTTGATTACTCGAATACTTTCTAATTAACAACAGGTGTTGTGTACTACTATCATGTAAAAATTAATAATAATGCTATTTTTATAATATTTTTTATAGCATATTATGTGTCATTATTGTATTAATAGGTATTTCATTCTTTTTAAGGTTTTTATTTTTTATTTTTTAGTGTCCAATTTATTAATGCTTAAAAAATGCTAATTTTACAAGTGGTTTAGTTGTTTGATATATCTATACACTCATTAGGCTGTTTGATTACTCGAATACTTTCTATTTAACAACAGGTGTTGTGTACTACTATCATGTAAAAATTAACAATAATGCTATTTTTACCATATTTTTTATAGTATATTATGTGTCATTATTGTATTAATAGGGTATTTCATTCTTTCTAAGGTTTTTATTTTTTAGTGTCCAATGTATTAATGCCACGTAGATTGCCACGTAAAATAGTATAAAATTATAGTATAAAAATGTGGTAAGTATAACATTATTGAAAAATTAAATTAGAACTTCAATATTTCACAACATTAACACTAATGTTCTTTTATCAAACTGCCTAGCAACATATATATATAATCAATATTTACTATCTAATAGAATGAGATATGTAATATTGTTGATGCTGATAAACTATCAACAGAATGTTCTATTAAATTTGAATAATAATTTTCAAAATTGTATTGTAGTCAGTGACGGATCCACTTAGAAAGCTAGGTGGGCTAAAGCACCCCCCAAGTTTTTGAAAAAACAAAATATACCCCCTATAGATAAGTGGTCAGCCCACCATGAAAAAAAATAAAAATAATAGTTGGTATTAGCTTACTATTTTTTTGTTCTCTCGCCGATGCCAGTGCCAGTGCCCACAAGTTTCTTTATTCAGTCGAGCTCTTTTTATCATCTCCATTATAATTAGTAGCATATTAATTTTCTTAATTTTATTTAACTCTTTTAGGTTTTTTAGACATTTAAGAATTATGGAATTTTAAATTTATAAAAGAGATTTTGAAATTTAAGAAAGCTATATATGAAATTTAGAAAAGTTGTAGTCTATAAAAAATTTCGTATAAAGTAAATATATAACTCCATCCCTAAGTTTAGTCCTCCAGAATTTTAAATCCTGACTCCGTCCCTGATTGTAGTTAAAAGACATAGAAGTGCATTAGGTTTGATGATCGCGAGTTATGGTTTGTATTATAAATGTTAATTGTTAAGACATTTTTAACTCTTTTAGGTTTTTTAGACATTTAAGAATTCTGGAATTTTAAATTTATAAAAGAGATTTTGGAATTTAAGAAAGCTATATATGGAATTTAGAGAAGTTGTAGTCTATAAAAAATTTTGTAACGCGGCGCTATATAAAGTAAATATATAACTCAATCCCTAAGTTTAGTCCCCCTGAATTTTAAATCCTGACTTCGTCCCTTATTGTAGTTAAAAGACAATGAAGTGCATTAGGTTTGATGATCGCGAGTTATATGTTTACTTTATAAATGTGGTTTGTATTATAAATGTTAATTGTTAAGACATTCATGACCATTAATTAAGACCATCTACCACATCTTAGAGACATATTGTTCAACATTAAAAACCCATCCAGTAGCAAAAAACCAGTGATAATTTTTAACCCTATTAACATTGATCAATCAATCTCACAACCGCCTTGTCCTCCAGAAAAAAAATCATAGAAAGGTTGGTCATCGCCAGGACCACCCAGAATCTCACAAGACCCAAAAGCAGTGGAATAATTCTCAGGACCAGCCGAAGCACTAGAAGGGTTTTCTTCTCTCCCTTGTAAAATGCCTGTCGGTTGCAAAGGAAAGAGTGGCAGTGTTTCTTGATCATCACAGTCGCTCAATTTGTTCGTGGCATCATTGATATCGCCACCACCGCCGCTGCTATAACCATAGATATCACCACCACCGCAGGTTCTTTTTGGCTTCTCCAATTTCTCAGTCCTTGGCCTCCTCCTGACCCCAACAGATAGAGGGACCTTGGGATATGGATGAGAATATTGTTGATTGTAGAACCCCATTTCACTCTGAAATGGTATATAATATGGGCTGCCCATCACTGAAAACAATTCACCAAGTTAAATTCAGATCAAATTGCAAACAAAAAGATCATGCAATAAAAGCTGTATTTTGTGATACAAAACATATATTATACAACTCTCTCTCACATTCAACATATGACATGTCAATAGTCATATCACCAATTGTAAAAGAAACTACACGGTTGTATGACAATAAGACGAAAGTCAAACAATAAGGCTGCAGCACCGAAAGAATAATAAACCAGTTTAAAGCTATATATATATATATATATATATATATATGCTGGCAATCACATCTCATAGTGCACTAACCAGAAAGTTACTCTACTAGGAAAAAGCTATCAGATTGTACAAATGTTATACAAATGAGAATTGAAAGAACATGATAGGAATCGAAAAGTATTAACTCCGTGCATACAAATCTAAAGTTATACAGTACACATATCGATCCCATTTGCATGAAGATACAGAATATATGAAGCAATTATTAATTAATATATTCAATGATATAAAAATTCATATAAATTCAAAAATAATAATTATTACCATTTGGGCAGGGATGATAAGTAGGAGGAGGAAAAATTGGGGGAGTAGTGTGGAAAAAGCGGTTGAGACAGGCCATGCTCTCTTGCTTCTGCTTCTGCCTTTGCCTTGCCTTGTGATTCTGAAACCAATAGAACACATTCTTTCCCTCTATGTGGCCATAAGCCCTGAGCCTACTCGTTATCTGCTGTATTTGGTCAGCACTAGGCGTCCTCATTCCTTGCCTGTACAAATTCTCCAGCATGCTTATCTGCTCCTTCGTTGGGTTCCATCGAGAGCTGCCCGGGGTACCACCCCCAGCCGCACCACCCTGCACGCGCTCCTGCACGTGTTCGTCCAGGTTGCCCTCCATTGTTCTGATATGAAGAGAGATAGGAGAAGAAGACTTAAAGAAAAAGAGAGACAGAGAAAGAGAGAGAATGGGGTTTGGGTTACTTTTTTGCATGGCTTATAACTTAATTTATAGAGGGGGGGGCATACAGAGAGTCAAACAAATACGACATAGAGAGAGAGAGGGGATTGACATGCGTATTGTTTTTGGTGCTGAATATCTCTGAAAACATGGCGGGTAGCGGCTGGGAGTGCTACTGAGAAGGCTATTGGGTTGCTTTTTGTCGTGTTCGTTCGGAAACATAGTGAGGATGGGTCAAATGACGGTCTTGCCCGTGGCCTATTTTTGCTAGGTTCTATGAAGGTTAACCTTAATGCTGCCATCTCGGGAATGACAGAGATACAAGCCTATTGAAGGAAAGGGAGGGTATAATTGTCATTGGGGATGAAAAAAGACAGCCGGTTGGGTTGTAAGGTGTAGGTAAGGGCTAGGCTTTGGGAATTGAAGTGGGAGCAGATAGGCCCAGAATCCAGAGAGAGAGAGAAAGAGAAGAAGTTGAATCGTCTAGGGTTTTGGGTTGATGAGGGTGGTGTATGGTGGAAGTTGGGGTGGTGTTTTATGGCTCAGCTTATAATCCCTCGGCTTCAGCTTTACTGATTTGCATGACGACGGATTTTTTTCAGTATTTTTACTTGTATTGTATATACACATTTATTTTTCCTATAATTAACAAACAACTAATGAAAAGTTATGCATCCCAAATATCAATCTAATATTTTCACAATATCAAATTAAGAAAATCGGGTGAGTTGAGTTCCACCATTAGTCTCACAATAAACTAATTATTAAGCCCACTGTGATCGTCCCATCTGTTCTCCCAGAGTTTTCTTAATTATACACACAGTCACTCACGCACCATTGATTTGTGTGAGACTCTTACCCATCAAAAGCTGTCAATTACTCATGCATGCATATTAATCAGCATTTCTTAATCAGCTATAGCCCACCATTGTTCGTTTTTTAATGTTTGTCGATTCTGATAATTTCTAACCCACCTCATCATTGTTGGATTTACATAAAAAATTAATGCACAGTAGTCAATTTCAATAGTAATTATTTACAAAATCCACACTAACTAAAAGCTCCTTCATTCACAAATACAAAAATGATAAAATATTCCTGAAAAAAAAAAAATCTGAAATGAGAGGATTCTCCAAAACCCTTTAATTTAAAAATTTTAAAAGTTGTTAATATGCAATGGTACTAGGATAACAACTTTAGTAAGATGATAGCTAGCTAGTATGTATACATCTTTAATTAGTCTCATAAAATTGGAATAGTAGTAGCCTTTAATACAATTCCAAATTAAATATATATATATATATTTATTTATTACACATGCATGAAAACTTTAGTGGTTGATTGAAAAATGGTGGTGCAAAGTTAGAAACAAATTAAAGAGGAACACTATGTTCATGCGCCATAAATGCCCGAAAGCACACTAGCTACATGTAGGCCATAGGTCAATCAAAGAGGAATTGTAAAAGATCAAAGAGGCCGGCGAGCTAGCTAGCGAGCATGCGTGATAAAAGGGTCATATATGTTGCGCTGACTTGGATGTTATCTGGTCTCTATGTATGTATTTTAGGCATATTTTTAGATAATATGCTAGTAGACTAGTTATTTGCTGTTGCGTGTTGTAACTTGTACGTACGTTATATATATATGATGCTAGCTTGGTCCTCGTTAACCACAACATCATGTTGATGTTCATGTTCATCAGTTCATGCATGTGCATTACTCCATTTACATCACCCTCCTCTCCTCTCCTGGCCGTCCTATATATCTTTCTCTGCATGCATGCTTTTTTTTAGCACCCAATTCGACGCAGCTAATTACTTGGTGGATCGACTAGTATATATTTGATTTGATTTGATTCTCTCTCTCATCTGGTATCGATCTCTTTCCTTTTCGATGTTGTAGGTTTAGGTTTTTAGGTAGGTAGGTTACTTTTCCCTAGTACCATTCTGCATGCGACAATGCTCCTTTTAACCTGCTCTATTTGGCCGGAGGTGTTTTAGCCATTTTTGGCCTAACATTCATCTATCAATCAATACTTTTTGCATTCATCGATCAATTCCCTTAATTAAACAATGTTTCTCAAGTCGGTCTCCTACACATATATGGGTTGGATCTTAAGTTAGGGGAAAAAATTAAAAAAAGAGTTGGATTACAAAACATTTTCGTAATGTTTTATCTCCTTTTAGGGTAGCATCTGTAACTTGACGAGTCAGCTTTTTAACCAATTCTTTTTTTGGGCCTAGTTTTGATAATTCTTCCTTAGTGCAAAGCCCAAAGTCCAAACTGGCAAACTTGCTTCAAACTCCAATCCCTCGCAAAAAGGTCAGAAAAATATATATGTTGACAACACACACACACACAAATATATATTCTAGTTTTTTATTATCAATGAAATAATTCAAATTCGAATTATCAAGTCTAGAAACCCGATTTGAATATTTGGAAATTAATTGTCCCGATACATATCCTTAATTAATTCATCTTCTTCTTCTACCAACCCCAGAATTTAATAAATTCCCAACTATAATTAGTACTCTTTTGAAAATAAGAAGCAATCATTTATGAGGAGCGAGCGGCTGTGTAAAGCTATCAACTCCCATTTCCCAAAAAAATGTGGTACTAGTAGTCTTTCTTTACAAGCCACCAAATTAATGATCTCATTGTCAAGCCACAACCAAGATCTCATTTGAAGACTTCATTTAAAAACTTCCCAAGAGAATTTGTGTACACAAATTAGTGCATAATTTGTTTATAAAAAGCACACAAATTATCTCCTACACCAAACATAACTTTACACAAGTCCATTTCTCAACATCCCACCAAGCTATTGAAACAAATAATCATTGCGTGAAGTGTTTAAGCATTTTATCTGCAAATTATAAAATATATATGAATAGATAAATTTTAATGCGTATGGATAATAAATCTCAATCACTACATAAATCCGCAACATATATGACTTCACCCTACAAAGTTGTACACGTGTGTATGACTTCACCCGAGATATAATATCTTTATAAGAAGATGGGTCTTATTGTTTGAATTAGGCATCTTAACTCTAGTATTGACTAGATGGACCAGATCAGATTGGATCCACAATAGTAGGCAACTGTAATGAGGCACGTCGCGAACGGTTTTTGATTTGACCGTTCATTGATCATCAATGACCCAAGTAAATGGGTCCACCTGGTCCATCAAATATGATAACTCTAGGTCACATACCTGCACAAGTCCTACTAAGATGGGCCTGAACCTAATTTTTACTTTCTCACTACCATCCGTCGGCCCAAATTTTTTTAACCTATTTTTACTGTTTAAACCGGCTTGCTTTTCTTTAATTTTTTAATTTTTTTAAAACTTTCTTACAAATTTTTTTGCCTAAACACTCACTATAAAAAAAAAACAAGAGCACATACACGATTTTGTTGCTAAAGTCATAAAAATCATAATGTTATAACATTATTATATTTTTAAATAAAAAATTATGTGATTGAATAATTTAAATTGACAATTTTTGAAGTTATTTGCAGTTTAATTTGCAAATATTGGTTCATCCATCATGTAAGGATCTAAGGATCTAAGATGGAATAATCATCAGGCTATAACTATTGTATATGCATTGGATTTCTCTAAATAACTAGTTATAAAGAAAAATTTAAGTGGAAAAGATGGTGAATTCCTTACCTTAAAAGAAAAGAGAAAACTTTTTGTGAAGATTCTGATTTTTTTTTTTGTTTGTTTGTCTTGTAGGGAAGATACCGACGACGCATTAAAGAAGGTCACCCCCCTACGCTTTGTGTAAGAGTGAGGATTGGACATTTGGTTGAAGATATTGTATTAAAATTTCATTGCCACCCATCGCACTCAAAAAACCAACCCAAAAAGAAAAAAAAATTGGGAAGAATTTTACATCTGTTGGGCAAACAAGCTTTATGGAAGTTTCAAAATGAGCAGGCAAAGCACAGCAAGATAGATGTTCATGGCTGACGGGTGTGTTCTTTGGCATTGTCCTCCGGAC
The DNA here is from genome assembly GCA_003254885.1 of Purshia tridentata. Classification (NCBI taxonomy): domain Eukaryota; kingdom Viridiplantae; phylum Streptophyta; class Magnoliopsida; order Rosales; family Rosaceae; genus Purshia; species Purshia tridentata. The sequence continues at coordinate 26,924 of QANT01002143.1, read as the reverse complement.
ACCGTACATTACGTGTATGGTCCAGCTTCGGTGATGCACTCACTCACTCACTCGCAAGTCGCAACCCATTTATTTATTTAATACTTTCCTTCAATTAAGACTTTAAAGTTAAAATAAATCATGTTGGAAAAATTACCGAAAATGGGTAAAACAATCTTTCATGAAATATGAATTAGTCCAAGCGGTAAGAGAGTGATTATAGTTAGAATAACTGAATAAGTCAAATGTTCAACCATATTTTTCCGAAATGAGATTCATTGGAGATTAAAATTTACAAACCCCTAATATGATAAGTAATTTCTCTAACATTGAAAAAAAATTCACAGTGTAACCTTCTGTTCTTTCTTTTACTTCCTTGTAGTTGTTGTAATTAAAATGGCACACGCTTTTGCAAACTCATGTGAGTTGCTTTACAGCCATTGCACACACGCACACTCTCCATCTAATATAATTATATAAGTGCCTGCTTAGCAAACCAAAGCACAAAATAAGATAAACCCTCTTTTAGGCTCACTGATGCCTGAGGGTACCCAAAATTCAATTTGACTTCTGTTTCAAAGATAAATAATATAATTTTATAAGCTGATTTTTAACTTTTCATTGGACTTCTTTACAACTTGTGGTTCTGGCTCTTCTGGGTTGTTGAAATCTTGTCCTTTAAAGGTAAGTTTTTCTTTGCGCCGAATTTTCACACAGTCCCTTATTTTCTCGTAGCGTGTGTTTCAGGCAACTTCCTATGAAGATTTTTATACTGTGAAATTCACCAAAAAGTAGTTTTTGGGTTCTTTATTTAAATTATTTTATAGTAAATTTGGTACTTAATTAGTAGTCCTTGAATAAATGTGACTATTTCTTCTTCTGGGGTTTAATTTAGTTATAGTGAAAACCTGAGAGAATCTTGAGCTATGAGCCTATGATCAGTTCAAGTCTAGTTGTTCTGGGGATTGGATGTAAAATTCCAGGGCAAAGATGACATCTTTCAGTGGATTGGGTATTGGTTTGAGCCTGGTTTTTGGATGCCTCCTCTTGGCTCTTGTTGCGGAGCTTTACTACTTGCTATGGTGGAAGAAGAGAATCACCAACAGAGAGATTGAAGATGATTACAGCAACCATGCAAAAGAAATCTTCCAATTTAGTTGCTGGAAGAAACCCTCTTCTTTGCACACCCACAACAGCTCTCAGGAGAATGTGAGGGACCCAGATGCCAATTCTAGTGAACCAGACCTGGAGCTGGGGTCAAGCAAAGAAGTGCTGCTCAAGGCGAATGGAGAAGAAAGTGTGGATTTAGAGCTCATGAGGCTGCACAATCTGGCTGGCCCACCCAGATTTCTCTTCACAATCAAAGAGGAAACAAAGGAAGATTTGGAGTCTGATGATGGCAAATCTAGATGTGATAGAAGCAGAAAAGGGTCAAGAACACGAAGCTTGAGTGATCTAATTCTGACTGTAGACTCCCCATTCCTTACCCCTTTGGCTTCCCCACCATTAAAGTCTTCACCTTTGAACCCTTTTGACTCTTGCAAACACCATGGATTCAACCCTCTCTTTGAATCATCGACAGAAGCTGAGCTGAACAGGTTGAGATCTTCACCCCCTCCAAAGTTTAAGTTTCTAAGGGATGCAGAGGAGAAATTGTTGAGAAGATTGATGGAAGAAGCTGAGAAAAGGGCATCTAAGAACTGTGGGTCTGCTCAAGATTGTGGGGCTAAAGCTTCGCCCAATTCAACAATTGTAACAGAAGAGAAAGATGGGTCTTTTATGACACTCATTGTTGCTAAGAACAAGGAGAGTCAGAGAGAGCTTCATCATCATAATCTACCACAGAATCCTCCAAGCTCTTGCAAGGTACTTCCACTGGCCTCTTCTCCTACAATATTCAGAACCACTTGACCAGAAAGCCATTGTGCGTTAGATCTCCATTAATTCTTTTAAATCTGTTATTTAGTTTTCAAGATGATTACTTCTGCGTTAATCTGAAAGGTTTTTTTTCCCTTAATATATTGCCATTATTTTTTTTGGGTTACTTTTATGTTAATTTTAGCTCTTGGGTGTTTTGGGAAGGTAAGGTAATCGTGAATGATCTAAATCAATTTCTATTGGAGTTTCATTGTGAATTCCAGACAGAAATGACAAATTCTGCGGAGTGATTGAGGTGTTTGTTAGTTCAAGTGGGGAACTTGTGGGGTAATCATTTTTGTCCATTATTCTTGTGTCCTGAGGTTTCTTAAACCAGTAATCATTCATTATCATGAGGACACCCTCATTCTTTCTTTAAGATAGTGCTTCATCACTTTTTATTCTTCTTAGGTTCTTTCTGCTAGTACTGGTATAAATTACCAAATTGTGTCATGTTTGTTTGCCAAGAAAGGGTCCTCAAATTTTGTCACAGGCCTCCAAGGGCTCAGAGGTTGATGTGAATTTAATCATGTTCTTAGGTGGCTTTCACATAGTGCAGTCAAATTCATATAAAGCTTGTTGGGCAAAAGTGGGTAGTGGGTACTGCAATTGTTGAAATGTGTACACTATAACGCGTTTGACACAAAATGGTCCCCAAGTAATCTGCTTTGTGGTGTTTTTCCTTTTTCTTTTTTTTCGTGGAAGAGGTAGTATGATGTTTGAATTGGTCTGAAAGGAAACAATTGGATAATGGAATAAGAACTATTTCAATTACTGCCCCTTGCAATAAAAACATGCAGGAATACGCTTCACAAGTATTTTCAGCTGTTCCCCATAATAAGAGTAAGCTTAATTTTATAATAAATAATATGATAGTACTAGGTCTCCTCTATGTATATTTTGCAGCTACAAAGAACACGTGTATACGATCTCTTCTCACGATCTATATGTTCTCCTCACAATCACCTCACCACCAAGATCAACATGTGATGGATTGATAAAATGATATGAGAGGGATGGTGTATATGATCACTCACCTTAGGATTTCTGTATTTGAGTGGAGTAGTAGTTACATTATTAAATCTTGAAGTGGGGGATTAAAGCTTAAAAGGGTAGGTGCCATTTATTGTTTGCCTTTAGAGGAAGACTTAGTACTCAACAAAAAGTGAGAAAGTTCAACACTAGTGCAAGTGGTGAGTGGTGTGAGGTTTTACCTAAACTATAAGTAATGTCAATTTTGTCACGCGACTTAGCCGAAAAGTTTGCCTAACTTCAAGTATCAATTCTCCATTCTCTGCAATAAAAGAATTTCAAATTTTGAATTCTTAAGGAGGCAGCACTTGTAACTTCACAAAGATAACTTCCTTAATCTGCACGAACGATTCAATAGTTAAAGGTTTTTATGAGACAAGACATCGTATGTTTAAACTCTCATTGTGGTTTATCAGATAAGAAGGTGAACTGTGAGAGTTATCTTTCTTACAGAGAAAATGGTAACATCCTTTAAATGGAGTTTGCAACTTTGAATTAGCAAAGCCATGTTGCAATTTGCTTAGGCAGAGTTTAATTCTTTGCTTCTGGTACTCTGTTAATGCAGAATGATTAGAGCAGGAAACCAACATAATTAGCTTCCATGTGGTAGTGGTCCAAAAACCCCAAGCTAGCCGTCAATTTGTTGGGCCCATTCCATTTAAAACTTGGTAGGCCCACTTAATTTGAATATTTAAATTCTTGTCCTTTTCTCTATTTCTTTATCCAACTTCAACGGGTTCATTCTTGAAATTTGGATTTAAAATACATGACCGAGAGAAGCCCAATCCAACATTATCTCCCACTGAAGCATAGTATACTTTAATCCAAAGAATTGCAAAGGTGGGCCCTAGCTCATTTTGAACTTGGCCAGAATTTCTAGGCCTATCTGAGGTCTGGTGGCCCTCATAAACAAAGAAACAAACAATGCAGAGTTGTTCAACGAATATTTTTAATTCTGTTGGCTTCACGTACATAAAAAGACAATTACAATAGTTTGTAGTTTTGTTCAGGTCGTAAAAAAACAACTTACAAGAATGAAGAAAGTACCCACTTGCTTTTATCAACACCAGGTAGTAAGTTGCTGTTAGGCATTCCACTACAGTTGATACCCATTTTTGTGACCTAGACCGCTTTTGGGTCACCCAATTGTGTTTTTTGGCCCTTCCACTATAGTGTTAGATATCTATATTTGGGTTTCATATTTAATACATAATTTAATTTATAACTTAAAGAAACTAGTTTTTGGAATATAGCAAAAAGTGTGGAGTTTTCAATGTCTTTATTTTATACTCGTACAAGCATACTGTAATTTCAAACCAAAGGGATTTGAGTGGCATTTGAAATTTTGACTAAGAGAAAGCAAAAAGGTTTTAAAATCCAAACACTAAAGATTGATTCAAATAATTGCTTATGGAATTATTGATTTGAAAGCATGTTTGGTATCATGATAAGACAATTGGAATTTATATATAGCCAATTGGGAAAATCCACATGTTTGAGGAAAGATGAAGTTAGCAGGTGGTTTGGTGCAAATAACTAAATTAGTGGAGTGATGTTGGAAGGTTTGGATTGAGAAGGGTCCATATATGATATCAACTTGATTGAGTGTTTGAATAATGGGAATAAAAAGTGTATAGTAGTCCTACTCCTAGCTTTGACAAATTTGTACGGGAGTTACTGTTTTGTTTCACGTACATTTATTACTGTTTGGATGGCTATTGTATTGCCTCTGATCTCACAAGACTTGCTTTTGTGAAGTGGGCATATCTCATTTAATTCTCTTGCTTTAACTTTACTTACCACAAAGAATCTCTTAGAGAATTTTTGTGTAAATGGAAATTGTATCCTCTTATATTACGGAGATAAATACTTTGTGATATTAGAATAATAAATACCATAAATGAAAAATCATTATAGTATAAGAGCATCAACTATTATCTTAACTTTTAAAATTTAAATGAATGTAATGACATTTGATTTATTTATCACTAGCAAACTCCCTTATTTATTTATAACCTCCTAACATGTTATGTATCACATTAATTGATGAACAAAAGATGGAATAATAGTTGATTAGTATCTTTATTTTTACTTTAAAAAAAGAGATAGCAAAGAACAAAAGTTTTTCCACAGTTTTCATTGTTCGATTATCTGTCTATTTGAATAGGGCTAGCCCAAGCCTATTGTCCGAGCTGGAGTTGAATCGGGCCTACTTGGCTTGAACCAGTCCGTTAACCTTGAGGTTATAATTAGGCCCAATCCCAATTCAGTCCATTTTGTTCAAAACTTGACCCAGAGAAAAATAAAAGAAAACATCATAGTAGAGCAAGCCCTAGAGTGCCAGTGTCCCTCATATCACTCTCTCTCCTCTTCACGGTTAGAGCCACTGATTCGGTAATTCACTCTCTCCTTCCTTCTTTTAATCTGCTTCTTCTTCTTCTTCTCTATTTATCATGCTTTCATTTCTCTGAATTGGGTTTGATTTCATTAGTGAAAGAAGAAATAATGAATAAATAGGTTTCAGTTTATTTAGTTGATTTGATCCAAAGGATGTTCTGTCGGTCATCAAGTTTGGGGAAAAAAGGGTAATTTTGTAATCGAAGTTAATTAGCATTTTGCCCTCACTGTTTGTAATCGTATACCAATATTTGTGCTTGCTGATATCCGAAAGGAAATTTATTTGTGCCTCGTTTCAGTTTTCAAGCTTTATAACATTTAATTGGACGAGACACATTGGAGGCTGAAATAATTTTACAATTCTAGTGCAACTGATGATGATTGAGTAAAAGTATCTTTTAGTAAATGATTCTATGATGAATTTCAACAAACCAACATTATTTGCTCTTTACCTATTGAGTTAAAACATAGCTGGGTCAGGGGACAATAGATAAGTCTTAGAGAAAATCACTGGCCAGGTTATCGTATGCCATCCAATTGACAAACTTGTTTTTATGCTTGGTTCTCCAAATAAAATATATGTTATAAGTTGATCGAATAACAAATATCAAGGATAGTTCACAAATATAACAGGCGTTTGTAATGTTTTCCCTTTATTGTATTCAATTTTAGTGCTAATTGGATTTTGATTCTGATTGTTCTTTAAAATATTGGTTGAGCCTAACAGTTTGGTGTTTGGATACATGTTGTTTGAATGGTAGAATGGGTCGGAAAGCTGGTACGCTATACATTAATCCAAAGAAATTTGGTGCTCTTCGCAAACCTTGCATGAAGGAAATGATAACATTTCTCAACTGCTTGGCTCTTAACCACAACTGTGATGATAAGTGTGTAAGGCAGAAGGAACTTTTGGGTACTTGTATGGATGCTCAGGTATATTATAGGTTTTCTGTTGTGGATTCTGCATCTTCATAGTTTATTTTCATCATTTTTTTAAAAAAATCTTTTTCTCATGCTTAATAGTCTCTTCCTTATTTCAATGACTACCATTTTTCAAGGACTGTTCCTAAAGTATGCGACTCCTTTGCTGCAGAACAACAAAAACAAATCATTGGGAAGCATTAATTACCACTTGCAGAGGCTGAGCAGGGGAAAGAAGTAGTTTGGATTTGGTAGAGAACAAAGTTTAAATTAACGTATGATTATTTGGTGTCATCTGCGACAGAGGCTTAGTAAGGGAAGATGTTCAATTGTAACACCTGAGTATGTTCACATGTAATTTCCCATTTTGATTCAAGTGCATTAGATCTGTTGCAGTTTGATTTGATACTTGTAAGGAATTTTCTAATAATCTGTAAACCGGAGTCTTGTCCTCGGTAGAATGAAGGCTTAATTTATATATTTACTATTTATCTTGTGACCTATAGTCCTGAAATGTTACTAGCAAGTAGCAACTACCATAAACCAAGCATTAAGTTTCATGCGTTAACATACAAAATGCTCTGGAAATGGAGCAAGAATCTGGGAATCAATTTAAGTTCAAGAGTTGTTGCTACTTGTTGTGTCACACGTGCCAAAGCTCCATAGCAATAGTTGAAGAATTCATCTTGAGATGTTACTCTGAGAACTAAATAGCAGTAGGGTTTTGAAGATCCATTAGTTGGGTCATAAACTTAGCAACTCCCTAAAATTTCTGTGGGCCTGGGAACTCTTGAAGTTGGCCGCTGTTGGGCCTTTGTTAGGAGGAGGGCATCATTGACATTATACTGGGCTTCTAAATTGGGCCTAAACCTAATTTGAAGTGCCGGAAAGATAAGAGGGATTCTAGCCTTCTAGGACAGTGACAGGAGGTAGAGAGGAGAAATATATATTATATAATGCCTATCCTAGTTTTCTTTTTTTAAATACGATCTCACCACTTTGGCTCAAAGCAAATTAATTTCAAAGAATCATATACTAATATACTATAGCTTAATGAAGCCTCCAACTAGCTAGTGGGGACCGTTCATATATTAGTCTTTAAATAAAGTATATAGAAAAGTGGCCCAGAAAAAAAAAGTATATAGAAAGAACTGAAAATTTTAACTAGTTTATTTTCCACAACTTTTTTATATATTTTGGTCTTTGTGCTCATGAAGGTAGGTTTCCAGACCCTAGCTAATGTCTGCAATGTGGCTTGACTAAACCTGATTCCATATAATAATTTTTGTCGGCATGCAAATATGGGTATATTTTGCTGCTGATGATGATGTGGTGTGATAGGTGTTGTTGATCATTCTTGGATGATCAGATTAAAGCACAGATGCATGCATATGCATTATGCGTGATAGAGAGGGAGAGTAATTAATGCTTTCTATATATCTATCTATCTGCTATATATGTCATGGGTCATGTCTATAAAGCTAGCCAACTATGTATCCAATTATCCTTGGTACGTTGCTGATGTAGCATCTATGTATCTTGTCAGATGTGCATGTGCAATTGTTATAGCTTATTGCTACCCTCTAAAACTCTTTTGCCTTAGACATATATATATATATATATATATATATATTAATTAAGAGTAATGCTATATAGACTCTGGTTGATCCAGAAGCGAGAATTGATAACAAAACTTTCATTTGTGGTGGGAATCACAATATTACACATCATAAGTGGAATTGCCTCTACAAGATATTTTATCGAATCATTATTCTCCTACGATCTCTTAAAAAAATTCAAAGAATTTGAAAATAATAACCCAAATTTAATGGAGATAAAAAAGATGACTTGGCGCGCGTAGTGGGCAATTGACCCCTCTAGTTAGAATTCACAATGGACTAGGGTGTCACATTTTTCAACTATATTAATGCATGTAGCAATTAATTAAGATTTACTTTTTAGATCAATTTATTGTATACTATGTCAAGGTAACAATAAACACACCAACTATTATATCAGATGATTAATACATCTAGTATTCTCTTTGATTAGAAACTTTAAATTACTTTATAATTAACGTTGCCATGAACTCTTATCGCAATATTTGATAATAAATTAATGGTACGTTATCTCTTTGGAAATGGTGAAATTGGATGGAGAACCAAACCATGCATGCTTAATTTTGATGTAGTTTTTTTATTTCTTGGTTTGGCTAAGATTCTTTGATGAAGTTGAGCCGCCTCATAATGCTTGATTCATGCAAGTTTGTAGCAAAAAGTGGGCAATTTAGGTCCAACCATCGACCATATATCCATTTCTAGTTCATAATTCATTTGATTTATATGATATATGAAACACAAAAGTGCACCATTAATTGCTGGTATGGTGGGACAAGTTTCTGTGGGGGCATTGCATGTATAATATTATCTGAATATTATCTGTCTACGCGCAATGTGCCCCTATTTCTGTGTGAGAGAGAGAGAGAGAGAGGGACAAGTGAATATGTAAAGGCTGCAATTTGCTTCCTTTCCAACGAAATCTCTCCACATGAAGAGTAGCTTTTGGCATGAAAATGAGCGAAAAGCCGTACGTAATCAGTAGTGAGTGAGTGAGTGAGTGAGTCTGGTAAAAACATATATAGATCATATCATGGAGGGAATTAGATTCCAATGCCACTAACCAACCATATATCAGATCACTATTACCCACTCTTTTCGATCACTCATTAATCTATTTCTAATTAAACAATCACTTTTAAGATCAAATCAGCACCAGGATGCACGATCATGCATGCAATTTAAATAATTAATGCTCCCACAAAAACATTATCAGCTTTCTTAACTCCACACCCATGCATATATAATTAATGTCAAAGTATTGAACTCACTCACCGTAATTAAGGAAATTTATCGTATTATTAATTAATTAGTCGACTTAAATGTTTCTTTTTTTTTATTTTTTATAATTTTTTATTTTAGTCATGCATGTATATATTATATTACTCACCGTAATTAAGGAAATTTATCGTATTATTATTTAATTAGTCGACTTAAATGTTTCTTTTTTTTATTTTTTATAATTTTTTATTTTAGCCATGCATGTATATATTATATACAACTCTAAAGACGTTTAATCAAGTGAAGGAGAAAATAGATTAAAAACAAGTATGGAATTACATTCATGGATGTATTTGTATATATATAATCTGATGGCCTTGTTGATCGATATTGTAAAACAATTCAAACCTCATGAGCACGAGAGGTCAGGCAGAGACGACAGAGATCTCTTTTAGCACTAGTAATGTGCTGCCCTTGTTTTTGTTTGTTCGAATTCATATGAAGCAAAGTGATGATCATTGAAAAACCTAATTTTCTTTTTAAAAAATATATTTGATGTTAGAATGTAGAGGAATTAATGCATAGTCTCCAACCATTGTAAGAAAGAACACAGAAAACAATCTTTTCCTAGCTAATTACTTTTTTGACAATCCAGTAATCCAGCTAGTGAATATCTCTGTAAAGCTAAGAAAGCAAAAGAAAACATAATAGTTTGAGATAGGTTTTTGTGAATTAATTAAAGTTGGGTATCTTTGTCGGATGTGATGGTAATTGGTAAGTAATTTTTTAATACAGTTTATTATTAATTGTTTAGAGGAGAAAAGTTCAATTAAAATATCTTCTATAGCTATCAAAGTAAAGAGAAATACAACGAAATATATAATTAATTAATTATTTTTATTTATTAGCAGAGTTTTAAATTCTGAACTTCATATATCCAAAGAAAATTGAGTGCCATTCATTAATTAATTAACTAAATGGTCATTAATTTAAGTGTAAGATAGATAATTGTTTAATTCATTTGTTTATTTGGAAGACAGAATTCAAAGTTGGTCTAACTTAGAGAGTGTGGTCTTGAGATATTAGATGTGATGTGAGGGAGAAATTTCAAGATTTATGTTCTTTGATTTTAACATTGCATAGACGCAAAGAGAAGCTGCCTCTAAATATAGCAAAAGCAATTAATTTCTGAAAAGGAAACAGTGAATATTCATGAATTTTTAGAGGCAGCTTTCCTTTGGGTTGCTAATGAACGGTGAAACTGAAATCAATTGATATTCTGCGCCGTCCAGATCGGGTCGTATATATTCAGTAGTGTATTTTCAGGAACGTGCCCGTATTGAGGCCCACTAGTGGATGACGTGGCGCGAGGGATCTCCGACCATGGGCATCTGATGATAAAGATTGACGTTGATCGTCGCATGTGTTGCCACATCATTGGATTATGGTGGGCCCCACCAGCCCATGCTTTCTCAATTTCAGGAGATGTACACGAACCCCACCCCCAACTCTTGTCCATTATTAAGTTCCGATGGGGCCCAAGCACGCCGAATTAGAATTCATCTATTTTCTTTGCGTTTCAACAATTAAAGTTTAACTGAATTTCTTTCCGATATTTGGACTTTATATATCTCGGTTGTTTCCAAGCTAGATGATATACACACTATATTATTACATTAAAATGCCAATAAATTTTGTGAAAGAATATCATTTTGCATTTTGCAAATTTCATCAAGCTTTGACATGGAATTCTATATGTCAATGTCGTTTTTTTTTTCCCTCTTCTACTACAATTCTACTAATGCATGCATGTTGAAGTAAAGGCAATTACTTTTTCTTAAAGAGAAAACAACATTGCAAAATAACGAAGGCAAATTATATATGGTACTTTTTTATGTGTCTTCATCAAGTAGTAACAAAAAGACCAAAGTCTTGTAGTATTCTGATGATGATCGAGATTGATAAATTTTTTTTGTGACTAAATTGTTTGATTTTAGAAATTTTATTTTCCATACACATAATGAATCGAAATCCGAAAAAAGATATATATAGATATATGAACATTGCGGCTGAATATATGGTCAAGTACTTGCAAATTAAATTAAATATTCTTTCAATGATCGAGTAGCTAGTGACCATATATGCATCATGAACTATACAGAAATGATAAATGTACTCATAAACTGCATGTCCTTCTATACACTTTTTGATGCACTCACACAATAAGAATACAAGTTGTTATTTAATTTTGAAGTGCAAATAACAGCTCCCTTAAACTATATATGGTGAACGAAAAAACCTTGTGTATATAGTACGTACTGAATGTAATTTGTAAAGAAGATATTCCTTATAGACGAAGCTTTGGCTTTCATGTGGCTCATTCTATCACACCCCAAAAGAAATTACTATTAAACGACCAACATACCATTAGTGTCTCCATCTGAAAAAAGTGATTAAACAGAAAAAAGAGTAGAGCAAGCAAAGAAAGCTAGAAAGAAAGATTGAAACTCTAGCTTTTGCTAAGCTCAAATAGTATATAAATGACAAATTTATAATTATATAGAAGAAGTACTTTGGTTTTCGTAGCTTTTTTGTTTTCTTCAATTATGATCATGAGTTAGGCATTGAAGTTGTGAGACAAGATGAAGATTTTGTGACGCTAAAAAGGCCATAAAGATGGATAAAATTTTGGGCATGCGTGTATCAGATATTTTCTTCTGTATTAACTGATGATCAATTTGTCGTAATTGACTACTTTGAAGAAAAAGAGTCCTATATATATCTATCACTCAGTAATTTAACAAGCTGTCGTGATTAGTATGACATTATAATAATTAAATAGTTTTGATCAAAAGCCTCTTAGAGAAAATTCCCGCCTTTACCATCCCTACTTTTGTAATTATCATCAAATCTAGTTCTTCTCTATTAAGAATTAAAAACAGTAAAATTTTGTTTCCTTTTGATGTATGCACTTCAACATCTTTCACACTCACTTGTGTGTCTGTAACTTCTGGACTCATATATATAATGCTCTTATTAGATTCGTCCTTTTACGCGCTTTGGGCCTTTTAATATTTTATCTAATTAAATAGAGGGGAGAGATCACAAACATGAAAGATAATGCAGAGAGAAAGAGATGAGAGCTTAAAGCTAAACACGTTTAAAATTGTTTTAAGTTTTTTATTTTGAAATTATTTAACATATTTCTTTCTCATTAATTTCATCTTCTGTGCTACCGTTAATAAAAATAAAAAATACAAACATTATTAACAATACAATGTCTTTTTGTGTATTAATGATATGAAGCACTTTACATGGTAATATGTTTGGTGATGACAGTACGTTAAAACAAACAACAAACTTTATCAGAATCCAAAAAATATTGTTACATTGTTTGCTGCAAATACTTAATTATCAAGTGCTTCTCATAATCCGAAAATTATTTTTCTTTCTATTTTAACTCAATATATATATATTGCCAAAAGCGTTGTTGTTGCATGGGAGTCACCCCCAACCATTTGTCTATATATGTTAACTAAATATGCACCAAGTAGCACCAAGTGCGCCATGCAAACTATATGCTACTAATCGCTTTACCCATTAACTTTTCATATATATTATATATCCTTCTCTCAAAGTTGCACTTGTTTTCCTCTTACACTAAACCATTGGTCCATTGGTACGTGATCGGTGCATGATAAAATAAAGACTAAACTATTTGTACTTTCAGTAATTAATGCAAATGAGTATCATTATTGCTAGAAATGTAATACATGCATGCATGATACAAAATTTTGACAATAACACACACACACATATATATATGATATAGAAAATGTAATACAATTAACAGCACGTACTCAAAAAATTAACCAAATGCTTCAAAAATTATTGATGTTGGCAAACGTATTAATTTCGTAATATTCCATGCAACTCCTAATAATAAGGGTTAACTATTCGATCATTACTTGAGGCGGCGATCCCACTACAATTCCCAAATAGCTAGATAGATAATGACATGTAATTTGCTTTACTGTGTCACGTTGTCTGTCTGTCTCAGTGTCTCTCTCTCTCTTCCATGCATGAGGATGAGAAGCAAGTAGCCTTTTCTGAGCACTAATTAAATCACAGTCCACAGCATCAAATAAAAGGGAAGCTTAAATGCGAAGAAATTTCGTCCACTCAAACCCTAAAAATATAATAAAACAAAAAGAGATGGGAATGAGATGAGTGAGAGAATTAAAGAGGGAATAAAAGCAAAATATACAATACAAAAGCCCTCTCCCTAATTGCTTTGCTTTGCTTTCCTCCTCTCTACCTTTCTCTTTTCTCTTTCTTTCTTTCTCTCTTTCTCTCATTGCCCTCTGCTAGTATTCCCTCTTAGTGTGCGTGATTCTCCACCACCATATTTCCTAAAGAACCATCAAACTTTATAAAAGAAAAAAATAAATCATCAAACACCATGGTTTTCTCCTCTATTCCAGTCTATTTAGATCCTCCCAATTGGCACCAGGTGAGGTTTTATTTCTCTCCAGATTCAACCATCCCCAAAAAAAAGGGAATTGGAATGAAAAAAAAAGGCAAATTATTCCTATTCCTTTATGATCTCTATCTCTTTGTGAATATACCAGAAATATTTGTTTCTTATATGGTTCTATATTTATTCTTTGGATTTTTATCTTTGCAGCAACAAAATCTCCCACTAGCAAGTGATCTTCAGAATCCGCAGCTCCCGCCACTGCCTCCGTCACAACCACTTACTCATGGTCCCGGTGGCAGCGGTGGCAGCGGTGGTGGTCCAGGCTCCATCAGACCCAGTTCGATGGCTGATCGAGCCAGAATGGCCAAGATGCCACAGCCGGAAACGGCTCTCAAGTGCCCGCGTTGCGAGTCCGCCAACACCAAGTTTTGCTACTTCAACAACTACAGTCTCTCCCAGCCACGCCACTTCTGCAAGACGTGCCGGCGATACTGGACGAGAGGCGGCGCCCTGAGGAACGTTCCGGTAGGCGGAGGGTGCCGCCGGAACAAGAAGAGTAAAAGCAGTAACAGCAGCAGCAGCAGCCGGTCCAAATCCCCAGTAGCCAGTACTACTACTGCAACTACTAATCAAAACGCTGATTTGATGACTCATTTTTTGCAACCACAGAGTCAACTGCCAACTTCGTTCTTGGCCTCAATTCAAAACCTTAGTCGTTATGGTGGGGGTGGGAACATGGGATTAAACTTCAGTACTCATGAGATGCAGCAGGCACAGAGTGATTTTCATCATGATCATCATCATATGGGGTTTAGTGGCAACATGATTGATAGTTTATCAGCTGGTGGTGGTGGTGATCATCAAGGAGTGGATCAGTGGCGAAATTTGCAGCAAATTCCTTTCATGGGTGGGTTTGATCAGTCAATCACACCATCAACAGGTTTTTTATACGCATTTAATCAAACTGGTAGTGAGCAAGGTGGTATGGTTAATGGAGAGTGCAGCAGCAGCAGCCAGCTGCAGCTAAGGACCAATATGCCCTCGACTACTTCTTCTAGGGTTAGTCCAGTGAAAATGGAAGACAACGGCCACCGGCGTAGTTTGACAAGACCTAATTTGGGCATTTCAGAAAACAATAATACCAATCAATTGATCTGGGGTACTGGAATTAGTGCTTGGACAGATTTATCAGGTACTCTCAACTCTTCTTCCACAACCCATCTCTTGTAAGCTAATTAAGATACAGATCGAGGTACTGCTGCTGGGTCTTCTACAAAACTTGCTACTTGCAAGTTACAAGTCAGAAAAAAGTGTCTAAGATGGTCATGAATTGCAAGAAATGGTAGGGGTTGTTTTTTTTTTTTTTAAAATTACGTTGTAATAATTTTTTCTTTTAAAAAATTTATATGAGTTACTACCATACTTGGTGGTATCATGTATTGTGTGGGTTTAATTAAGTTCGCAGTTGGTCCTAAGTGTGTGTGTTTGGTCGTGGGGTTAATTTGTATCTGACAATATATATATATATGTATGAGCTCAGTGTAGTCCCTTTGAAAACTTTTAGTTTATTTCATGCATGGTACATATCTCTCAATCTTCTTCATGCACATATATACATTAATATTATACCGCCAATTGCATGCTTCACAACGAGAAATCTAACTGCATGCATTCATTAGTATTTTTACTCAACGGAAGAGAAGAATTGCAAATTTTATTGTTCATATATTTTATGGCCACTATTGTTTGATTGAATTGAATATATATAATTACATATAGGGTTTCTTTGGCTTGAAATTAGTTGTTTTATGTAATTCGACCAAAAATTTGGGTCCATATATGCGTTAGTGTTCATATATATGATCTTCATGATACACCACTTTGACATACAAAAGCTGCAAATATATTAATTAACCAAGAAAGTTGCTATATACCCATGCCACGCACGTTTCTGCCAAATTCATTGAAGTTTATCTAGAGCTTCAACAGTTTATAATTATTATGTGCCTGATTTTGCATTCTCTCTCTCTCTCTCTACCCCTACGTTCCGCCATTGATCTGAAAAGCTTTACCTTTAACTCATTCACCAGCACCTTCTTCAATGGTGTGTGTCTCTCTCTCCAAAATTACTGAAGGGAAAATTGATGTGTCATTAAGACTCAAAGAGCGGCACTGACTCCACATTTGCCACATTTTCCCCAATTCCTCTAAATGTGGCAAAATTTGAATCCCAAGAAAGCTGCTTGTCCCTCATATTTTTATGATCAGATTCACTGATCGAGAGATATGTTAATTTGTTTTTCAGTTTTCACCCACCCAAAGAAAACTGTTTACTTCATTTAGGCTTGTGCATCATAGAGACAGAAGAAGAGAGAGAGAGCGATTTATCATCATCATATCATATATACAAAACGGTACTATATTAATGATTTTGTAATAATAAGAATATGATGATGTATAAGAGTAGAAGTACTTATCTGTTTTACGTGGGTGAAAGTGAAAGTTGAAGTAAAAGCCAACAACAATGTGAGAAAACGCCAAAAATCCACTAAAAACCATGCATGCAACTGATCTCCATTTTCAACCAAACCCAAGTGAGCAAAGTATTCTAGAATTTTGTTAGACAAGTGGTGCGTCAGCCGGCCATAATCAAACACCCGCGGCCTATGGCTATGGTCAAAAGAAGCTATTGTCAGACCTTTTCATTAACACTTGGTCTAATACTTTAATCAAACATGGCTCTCCATTTTCTTATTCTTTTCAAATTGAGACAAAGAAAATAAAAAAATGTATATCTATACCTTTTTGGACAGTATGTTATTTTATCAAAATTATAAACATGTACATATAATTAATTAGATTCACAGTCTAACAATTCAAATAAAAGAGTATTTATATATTTATGATCTTGAACACTAATAATTACATAGTATAAGTTTTGTAAGCCAACAGGGATTGGTCATCTTAATTATATAAAGCTGGAGAGGAATCATGGAATTTGCTTTTGCAAGAACCAAGGCTGCCCAGCAATGGACGAATAAAGCAATCAAACCAGAATGCACAGAAGCAATTAAAAAGCACACACACACACACACACTCTCTCTCTCTCTTGATGGTCATCAATATTCATCAGCTTAAATATTAATATTGGTCATGGAGACGTAGATAGTGAAAACAGTTAATTGTGAGTGTAAAATGTGCATGCATCATCAGCATATGGAAAAGCAAAGAAGTAAAAGAGGAATGGTTGCTGTTGAGGCTGCAGAGGTACGATTTCGAAGAGCAATCAAATTAATAAAGCCTTTGGGCTCGGAATTCCAAGACCAAGAAACTTGATGAGTGTTCATTTTGTTGACCCACTCCTGGATAAGCGTGAAATATATGCTATCTCACAGTTTTTCTATTGGGTGCTTTAATCTCTCTCTCTCTCTCTCTCATTCTTCAGTCTTGAGTGTTTATGTTTGTTGAAGCAGATGGGCCTGAATTTTGTTTTTCTTTTCCACTTTATTCCTCTTTATCACCTTCTTCTTCTTCTTCTTCCAAATGGGCCATCTTGAAATTTCTTTTCTTTTTAAGCTAAATATGTGGAAGAACGAGAAGGAAAAAAAAAAAACAATACTGAAATGTTTTTCCTTTTTCAGATTGTTTGGCTCCATGCTCTGAATGCGCGATGCTCCTTCAAATTAATGCACCAGTAATAGTACGTCATCAAACTGGTACCTTATTGCTTTCGTTTTAAACTTTATCATTATGCATGTATATAAGAAAAAATAGCATTATATATAGTTACTTAACTTACTTGAAGTATATAAGGAAAACATAGCATGAGACGAATCATAAAATAAGGCATTTATATACATAATTTTATTTCTTCGATAAATATTCACAAAAATGATCATAATATATAATATAAGACAATTTGGAGGCCTATTGATTTGCCTACTCTCGGAACCTACCCTTTTTGTCAAATGAATTGACATATATAGTATGCCCCGACATGTTTAAAATGAGCACAACACAACTTTGTACATAGTCTTGTATGAGGAATGATATGGGTATTCGTACTTATAGTTGGCACCATATTAATTAATATGAACATGCTGCCATGCAACATACTAGACTATGCCTAGTACATGCTAGGTATGTTTTTTTTATTGTTGTCAAAAGCACATGCTAGGTATATATGTACGCAATCCGTTTTATCAAAAATTTTCTTCCTATAAGACTCCATGCCCCCTTTATGGGACAATCCTTGGTAAAACTTAATTAATTACTACAATAATATTTGATGGGATAATTAAGGTTCTCATGATCTAAATTTCAATTGGTATTATATATGTTATGTCACATCATCACATATATATGGCATGGCTTAACTTGTGGACTTCATCCATCATATGATAAATCATGCAGCTAGCACAATATACACATCATAACATTTTGTGACGATACCTTGTGCTATATATATGTTGGTCTCAACTTGGTCATGTAGTAAATAATCTTGGTCTGTCAATAATTTTTCCCTTGTTTTTTTTTTGTGTGGTTGAGATTAAAAGAACTTTAATTATATGCCACTTTAAAGAAAATTCAGGATGTCAATCCGAGTAAGTGGATTCTTTGGAATTTCAAATCTTGTTAGCTTCTCACTTTGTTTATGAAGCTAGCATATACCATGTGATATGGCAGTTCCTAGCTATCACAGGAGGTGTTGTGGAAAGCATTTCCTTGGGAAAGAATGAACAATGTATGCTTTCTCCATAAGAAAATAAAAAAATATACAAAAAGTTATCATTCACAAATAAGTTGTAATTTTTATCAAACCCGGTGACAATCATGACAAAGAACGTAGATGTGATTTGAATGATGTAATATTTGCAATCTATGCAAGAACCTTTTTGGAAGAATCATGACAACAAGGGTTTCTTCGGTCAAGAAATTAAGGGTGGTAAAGAGGCTTTCCAACTAAAATCCAAAACCTAGCTAGAGTAGCCAAAATCGTTCAGATCCCCCAGATGGTAGTTTCGGGTTGGAATTTGCTAAATGGGTCCGATTAGGACAGGATCCGTCTATTTTTATGCAGGTTCGGATCATTTGGTATAACCTTTATTCTTAGGACCAATTATAAATAAATTAATAAAGAATTTTAAAGTTACATATCAATTAATTTATTTGTTATAAAATTTACACTCAATTAATAAACACACATTACTATTCATATTTAGATTTTTAATTAGATTTAGCTTCTAGGGTTTAGCTCGTGGGTCTATATACCCAAAACTCGAGACCTAAACCTTAAGTTAGAAGCTCCAGAATCTTAATTTTAAATTCTAAACCTCATTTTTAAACCTCAATTATAACATAACAAAAGGCAACATTGTAATTCTACGTTCATAAATATTGAAAAATAAGAAATTCACAAATTGATATTTTCCAACTAGTCAAAATACATACATCAAAAAATGAATTAAGCTTAACGACTCAACTTATTGACTTTATGAAAAGGAAAATTCACATTATTGTATTTTTATTAATTTAAATGTATTATAATTTATATTATTCGTATAGGCGCATGCTTACCTTTAAGGTCCGTAGGACCGTACCAAGGTTGAGCCACGACACCTCTGTGTGCGCGAGAGAGAGAGAGAGATACACCTCAATTTATATTACTTTTACGAATATATTTTCATTCCTATTCTGAGTATTCTCCAACTTTAAAGTTTACCCGAGGCTCATGTAACCCATACTGAATTAATGCTACTCTGGGCCAAAGCAGTGAACCCATTTGAAGTAGCTTCGTACCAGATATACTAGGGACAAATATTATCGTACTTGAACAGATCCCACTCAATGCAAAATTAGCAATGAAACAACAGCAAATTTCATCCTTTGATCAACGATACATATTCAACAAAGTTTTGCACCAATGCAGTTTGGTTTGAATACAGGAAACATCTCTTCACTGAAAACTGAGGATGATTACAGTCATACATGTTACAATGGTACATTTCACATAATCCAATGTGTCAGATATATATATCTCAGCCGTTTCTTCCTTCTCTTTTACCCCTTCCTCCTCCCTACCCAATACCCATGATGCTCTTACAAGGAAAGAACCCCTGAAATTATAGTCCTCATCCCACACAAACAAATGAATAACTTACATATCTGGAAGGTGATCTTCCACCTCCCACGCAAAAACAAAAGCTGCCTCTTTTGATACTTGAAAGAACAAAAGAAACCGAGCAAACAAAAGAAAAAGAAAAAAGAGCCATCAGCTGTCAACAGCATTCAGTGTGGAAGGTGGCTGTGACTGCTGGGTCTCATCAGATTGAGCCTCCACTTGTGCCTGAGCCTGCGTCTGCTGCTGCTCAACAAACCGACTCAGTCGCTCAAGCAACTGTGCAGCCTTTCTCTTCCCTCTATCTGTGCCATTCTGTGCCAAATCTAATAATGAATCCATCACTCCAAGTTCCTGAGCCTCTACTAAATATTGTTGGTCTCCACCACAAAGGTGCACCATAACTGCAGCTGCATTTTCTCTGTTTCGAGGAGATCCGGTTCCAATAACTTCAACCAAAACTGGCACTGCCTCGGCAGCTCCAATGGCTGATTTCCCTTCAGGATGGCTAGACAGTATTGCTAGAATGGCCAGTGCCTCATCAACCATTCCGCCTCCAGGTTCTGTCAGCAGCTGCATTAGTGTCGAAACAACACCAGCCCTTACTGCCTTTCCCTTGTTCCCTTGATAGATGCACAAGTTAAAAAGTGCTGTTGCAGCATCCTTCTTCCCCCTTTGCGTACCTTCACTCAGCAATGTAACAAGTGGTGGGATGGCTCCTGAAGCGCCAATTCTAACCTTGTTTTCATCTACAACAGAGAGGCTGAAAAGGGTCGCAGCTGCATTTTCCCGCGCTTCCATGCCTCCATGCTTGAGCACATGAACGATACCAGGAACTGCTCCAGAGGATATTATGCTTCCCTTGTTATCCTCACATATAGAAAGGTTGAGAAGTGCAGTCACAGCATGCTCTTGGGTACGAGAGTCCGGGGTTGAAAGGAGGCCTACAAGCAGGGGAATTGCACCAGCTTCAGCAATAGCCACACGATTATCTGCATTACGCTTGGCAAGAAGGCGGATTTCACCTGCAGCAGACCTTTGGTCTTCAGGGCTTGATGATTTAAGTTTGCAGAGGAGAAGTTCAATCTTAGTACGTTCTGCAGGTGAGCAGGCAGATGCGGTTTTACTGGGTCGAGAATTGGGTCTTTTTGGTGGTTCAATACTATTTGCCTCACACCATTGGGCTATGAGGCTACGTAAAGCATAGTTCGGTGTGAGAGCAGTGCTAGAGAGCGTCTGTTGTGTTTTCGGACATGTCCCATGCCCTGCTTCCAGCCACTTCTCAATACAGGAACGTTCGTAGGTCTGCAGCAGTTGAACACAAGATATATTAAAATTAGTGGTAGCATGATTGATTGTGTGTCCTGGGGTATGGACTTGAAATGTCTTCATAAAACATTAACCCCAATCTGTATGACATCTTTCCAACCGACCAACAAAAAAAAAATTGGTTTCTTTCTGACCAACAACATAAAGAAACTAACATATGGAGACCAGGCTGATCTCAAATGGAGGACTCATTGACCCAACAACTGGGTCCAATGCAGCAAACGAATTTCAATATGCCAACAATTTCTGCAAGAACATGGTGTTTTTTATTGACATCTGATACCATGTGACAGAAAAAGGAATGGATGGGGGCCAAAAAATCTGACACTATCCCATAAAACATAAAGGAAACAGGAAAAGGGATAGGGATAATTATGGTGCAATTGAGTTCTGGGAATCATTGAGCAAGTATATACCTGCCCTGTTGAAACAATGACAGGATCCTTCATTAACTCCAGTGATATTGGACAGCGAAAATCATCCGGTATAACTGGGGCCATGTGATTCTTGTCAGTGGATGCTTGTCCACTGCAACTTGCAAAGATACTCTTTTCTGTTGCAGGAGCATCCAAGTCGGGGTTTTCTGTTTGTACAAAATCCTTAATTATTTTCAGTAACATTGACATCTTCTCAATGCTCTCTCCAGGATCCCCACCACTGGAAGTAACCATCTCATGCAAGGCTAGTGACTCTTGTGTAAGTTCAGCTATCCCTGTCAATTGTAACTTTTCAACCAGTCTTCTTAGGACAGCTGGATCTGTTTCTGGATCATTCGTATTGTAAAGGGATAAGAGATCGTCAAATAGCTCAACATCGTGTGAATCAGCCCTTCCTTTGGCTCTTCTAAACTGAGCAAGAACAAGCTCAACCTGCAAGATAGAAATAGTTTGAGAATATATCAAAAACTCAAAAATCTGAAAAAAAAAATATAATGAATAAGTTCTCCAAGACATTGTGTGTTTACATGTCTGTGTGCATGTGTCTGTGCACACGCAGTCTTAAGATCTTTAAATAAATTTTAAAGAAAATACTTCAGGATCTTTGGAAGGAAAAACATGCCATTTAATTATAATAGCTTATATATAACAAGGATTCCAAAGAAATCATGCCAGGGACATATTTAAAAATATAAGACAACTATTGCGATGTAGCCCTTGGTTATTAGTAATTACATCCCAAAACAACGAAAGTGGACTGTTGAATGATGAATCTATACCTGTTCCTTAACTTCATCTGACATGTCAAGCTTTTCATAGGAAATTTCACTTAAAGCTTGTTCCAATCGAGCTGTCGTCTCATGGAACTTCTTCATAATTTGCTCCCTTTCCAGGACCTGCAAGTAGGGTGAAAAGGGTTTATAAGAGAGAGAAAGAGGAACAATCAAGGTTGATCTGACTAGAAGTTTGAAGCACTCTTATCACTATCAATTGGTTAACAATTAAAACCTTTCATAATAAAACACAGACATATCCAAAAGCGCCCAAGCAAAGTATAGAAAGGAAGAGAGCATTGACAAATAAGGCCATAGGACATAAAACGCCGCAGAGGTTCTAATCAAATTAAAGAGCCTATTCAAACATGCATGTTCCGTATCTAGTCTGCAATTGTAATCAATATTCCTATCAAAATTATACAATGTGGTAACATCATTCACGAAGTCCATGGTTTACTAATTCTTTGTGAAATTTAAGTTCAAATCTCAATACTGAGAGTCTGTGAAACGCTCTCAGTTAGTTCTTTTTAGCCAATTCATGTAAATTTAGTTTCTAAATATAATATTTTTCTCCATCTTATACCTTCGCATCAGCTCAAACTATAAAATAATATTAATCCTCAAACCCAAATTCACTATATATCAAAATTGCTGGACATCTTCAAATTAGGATTCTTATCACTTTTGGTGGAAAATCTCAATTTTCAGTAGCTAATTAGAACCGTTGAAAATTTATTTTAAAAAAAATAAAAAATTATATTTAGCAAAGACAACTAATTTTGCTAATTTCAGCTTAGTCTTAATTGTATTTTTATTTTTCCTAAATGTTATTGCTTTGGTTGCTTCCACAACGAGCATGGGCAAGTGACAAATAACGTCCTCCATAGGACCATATCCCCGATTTCCTCAGCAACAAAACATAAAAAAATAAAAATAAAAATAAAGAAAAAAAAAACAAAAACAATGAGCGAGAGACCAATAAATAAGCAAACACACACACAAACGGAGAGAAATGCAAGGACGAAAGAAGAAGAAGAAGAATCGAATGATACGCACGGACCAGGTAAATCTTGCTGCTTTCGCTACCGAATCTGAGCAAGTCCTTAGCCGATTCCAGAGCTTCCTTGAAATTAAGCAAGGCCTTCACAGTGTCCTCGGGAACCTCCTCTTTGCTATCCCTAATCTCCTCGAACATTGGGGTCAACAGCTTCAACCTCCTCGCCAAATTACAGTACTGCTTCTTCACCGTGCACCGGTAGTCGGAGATCGAAGCTATCTCGTTCACTATGTCGATCAGGTTCTGCACCAGAGCACCTTTGTCTTCCTCCATTGCTCCTCTTTCTCTGGCTCTTCGCCGATCCCACTACAACGCACCGTCTTGACTTGACGGAAGGCCAAATGGGAAGCAGTCTTGGTCGTCCCCGTGAGAGAGAGAGAGAGAGAGAGAGGGAGATTCAGTGTGGGGGACGCGCGGGGAGAGAGTTTTATGTAGCGCGGCTCAGTGTGGGTGTGTGTCTGTCAGCTTTTAAACCATGGTTGAAGACTTGGGTTGGGAATTAACTGCACATGGGTTGGGGTTTGTGTAAGTGGACTAGTGGACGGTCGACTGCCTTCGTGGGTTGGTTTCTACTTTCTACTTTCTTATGTTATGGTAGGCGGGCGGTCCGTTTTTTCGGTTTAACTACCGCGGGTAAATTCCACCCACTCATCTACCAGTGTAAAAATATATTTCACTAACAAAAGAATATCAGACAAAAAAACAAAAGAATATCAAATATACACCCAAACAATTATTCATTTCAATTTTGGTCCTTTGGAACTATTTCGCCAAAAAAATATTATATTAAATGAGTTTTATATATATATATATATATCATGATTTTGCCTGTTAAAGACTCAATATAATTATAATTGGTACACTTTATTGCATTGTATCAAATTATGTTAAACTAAATATGTTATTATAAGGTTTTAAAACAAATCGTAAGATTTATATTTCTGTCTTTGTAATAGTATTGCAATCTGCTTCGTTCCCTACCAAGCGATGTCCACCACCATATATTTATGTTTATGTCTGAAAGTATGTTGTCTCAGACTTCTATTTAATTATTTTTTTAATAGGAAATGCTATGTGTCTTCTTTTGGTGCCTTCTCCATGTGCCTTCTCTTTTCTTTTATTCATTTAACAATTTAATCTCATGATTATCTCACAATTAGAACCGTTCAATATTTAGATCATCTCTGCAAAAAGTTATCTAAATCAGAAATCGTTTAGTCATCTAACTATTATCAAATAACTAACGGTAAATCTAACTGTTACCAAAACCATTTATTTATTTAACAACAAGTAGATGACTAAACGACGGTTCCGATCATGAGATTAGATTGTCAAATGAACAAAAAAAGAAAGAAAGCACAAATGAGAAGGCACATAGCATTCTCCTTTTTTAATATTAGTAGCTATCAAGCGTCCTTTATTTTATGTTTATGTCTAAAAGTATGTTGTCTTAGACTTCTATTAATAATTTTTTATAATATTAAATATAGAATTTCAATTCAAAACGCTGAATCAACACTTATATAAAACTTATATTTAATGATTGTATAAACTATCTATCTAGCATATTAGAGAGTATTAGGAGAGATAATATGTATACACTTGGTCACATGGTAAGTTTAAACTTGAACGAAATTTGTAAAAAAGAGTAATTAAGAAGATAATGGCAATTGCCAAGTGCCGAGCTAACGTTAAGTTGATATCAATATCATATCTTGCAGGAAGCATGAGGCGATTAGGCAAATATCATGCCGGCAAGTGAAGCCAAAGACGCAACATCTTCTTGCAAGTTGGTAACACGAAATATCCATGCTGTGCAGAATTGGACTAATAATGAATTAATGCTTGCTAGCTAGCCATGCATGTATGCATGGAAATTGGAGAATAAAGGTGGGACATATACCAAATACCCAGCAAGTCCTCCTACCTATCCTAGCTACTTTTTTTTTTTTTTTAATTTATTAATTTGATAATGACATAATGTAATATATATCCATACGCGTAAACAAGTCGACCCCTTTGGCCCTTCCCAATTATTCTATTTTATATTTATATGTGGACAATCTCAACTGTCTAATGCAAATTATGCAATACAATACTAAATATTGGGATTCTGATAGATACACTTCTTGCAAATTTTACTTTCTTGTGTTTGGCTGTGACTTGTCATTGCGACAAATGTACAAGACAGAAAGAGGAGTTGACAAAAGGGGGCCAAGCTAGCTATCAAATGTGTTTTTTGTGTCATTATATATGTTTTACTCATTTTTATTCAATAATGTTTTTGTTAGTGGCACTTTCATTAGAAATTAACATATATGTAACCAAATTATTAAAAGTTAAATTGTTTTCCTACGCATTGACTTGGTAACGTACCTACTTTTTGTATAAATAATCTATTAACATGTACTTCTTATTCAAAAGCACTAAGAGTACGTGTTTTTTAACCCTAAAAATAGTTTTTGATTATCCGATATTGCTTTTAACATTATCAAAAGCACTTCAAAACCCACCTTAATTAAAGTTACAATTAAAAATAAAATAAGGACAATTTACAATAATTAAATTACAAGTGGTGGACAACATATGCTGATATATGTGATATCTTATAAGAACGGCAATCATTCCTACAAGCAATTTAAACAATGACAACTAGTATGCATGAATTATTGTTAAGATTGTGGGAATATCAATTAAATACATATGCTTATATTATAATATAAATTTTTTATTTGTTTATTCAAAAGGGAGGTCGGTCTCAAAGATATTTGATGAGCTTTGTGCAAGAAGTGCAAAGAATCAAGATGCTTTTTAATTTGTAATTTGTACCCATAAAAAGATACTTTTAGAACAACATATTTTATCTATAGTTCTGTGTACCGATGAGTAAATTATAAATAACTTATGCATGTGACAGTTGGTAAAAGTCCTCCTTTTATTTTCCTTATAAATTTTTTTTTGTTCTTTTTTCTTGGATACTTAGCCCTCCATTGCTGACCTTCATAGAAGCCATTCTCTCTGTTATGTTGGTTTAGTAGCTGACATTTTCTTAGTGAAGTTGATCACGTACCAATAATTAATTAGATAATTGGCCCCAAAAGACTGTGTCTTAATAATTAAAGTTCCCATATAACTAATTAAACTATGTTCTTTTTATGTGACATGTTTTGTCCTTAAAATGTGACAAGATATTGTTAATTTATTTGGTTACAAAGACTTAGAAAATAAATTATACGAGCAATAACCCACCTCATTGCCAAATGGTCGTTAATTAATATCATGAGGAGAGCTAACAACTCTATTAAAAAAATTGACTTGATCCTCTATTTTCTTATTATATAATTTCTCACGTTCAAATAGTATTTAATAATAACAATATTAAAAAACATTCAAATTACTAATATACTCTGTATTCAAAACTTCATGCAAAAAAGTTATATATTATCATTGCGAAAATAAAAAAAATATACTCCACGTGTTGTGCTGGGGTTGATTACAGCTAACCAGCAAGTGGTAGACAGATAAATTCCAAACGGACCTAAAAATGGGAAACCCGGCTTGATGGTACTACAACAGAAAATAAATCTGAACCATCCACGTGGCAAATCCACCGGAATTTTGAGACGTACGATCCCTATCCAGTG
>QANT01002142.1:0-33556 GCA_003254885.1 Purshia tridentata | reverse complement strand
TGTGGTTGGAACTCCACATTGGAGGCCTTGAGTTTGGGGGTTCCATTGGTTGCAATGCCACAATGGACTGACCAAAGCACCAATGCCAAGTCCATTGTGGATGTGTGGAAAATTGGGGTTAGAGCTCAAGCTGATGAGAAAGGGGTTGTGAGACGAGGAACATTTGAACATTGTTTAAGTGAAATAATAGAGGGAGAAAGAGGGAAAGAAATACAAAGGAATGCAATCAAATGGAAAGAATTGGCAAGAAAGGCAGTGGGTGAAGGTGGAAGTTCTGATAGAAATGTTGATGAGTTCATTGCAAAACTGCAGGTTCATCAGCTCTAGCTGCGGCTGCTAAAGTTCAAGTGATGGAGATTGGGAAAATAAGTACCCTAGACCCTAGCTGCGGCTGCTAAAGTTCAAGCGATGGAGATTGGGAAAATAAGTAAACTTGCGATCCCTTCCAAATTTCCAATCTAAAAAATAATAATAATATCACCTTGTTTTCAATTCTCAGTTGTATTAAAGTGTTTCTGGATCACGCTTCAACGTATTTCCTTTGTTATCTTTTCTGAGGAAGATAGGAAAGTACCTTTCTAGCTATTAGGACCATTGGGTCATATATCAGCACGAGATTATCCTTTTTAACTACATAAATACGTGGTTACAAATTTGGGACACTATCGTGTTATAATATCATATAACACGGATCACGTTTTTATGGTATTATAACTATTTCAGGTGTTATAATATGATTAAATATTATAATTATGCCTGTAAATATAATAAATTCACAATTCACCTATGAATCATGATAACAGATATTGTGATTTTGTTACAATTATACCTAATAATTTTTCGTGTTAATTATCTTTTATTACGTTACGGGTTATCAATGTCCAAAAGAATTTGAGTTTCCGTAGTCCAATCTCAAACTACCTCAAAACCAGTCACTGCAGCTCAACTACCTCAAAACTCTCAGTCACCACCACCATGCCATTCTCGGCAACTCTCTCACCTCCCAGTCTTTCTCACTTCCCTCAAACACAACAACAATTACAACTTCATCTACCTCACACTCTCAATCCCCATCTCAAACCCAAAAGCTTCAGCCTTCAATTTCATCGCCTCCAAGCCTCCAGACGAGTCCCCAACTACCCTCAGGTCCTCTCTCTCTCTTTATCTCTCTCTCTCTCTCTCTTTATCTCTCTCTCTCTCTCTCTCTCTCTCTAAATCAACCACTCTCTACTACAATTCCAATCAATTAACCCTTTGTATTTCATTTTTACAGGGCGGCGCTGATAGTCTCGTCGACGACCCCCGCAATTGGAGCCGTTCCACCAGCTCCGAGGTTGATAGGCGCTATGATTTTGAAGACGATGACGAAGACGACGAAGACGAAGACGATGAAGAAGAAGAAGATAGGAGTTTGGATCTTTTGGTGAGGTTTGTTCAAAATGTGTTCAAGAAGGTCTCCAGGCGAGCTAGGAAGGCCGTACGATCAGTTCTTCCCGTCTCGATACCCACCAAATTGGTAAACATTCATATTCAAAGCTGGGTCCAACCCATTACCTTATATTTTGTCACCCATAAATTTTTTTTGAAAGCTGGGATTTCTATAGCTGAATTGTTGGATCATTTTTTGTTGGCTTGGCATTCATAGGTGGGGTTTTCGGTTAATGGGGTGCTGATGCTGGCGTTTTTGTGGGTCTTGAAGGCATTTCTTGAGGTAATGTATATATGAAATTCGCATTCATGCATACAAAGTACAAACTTCCATCTACTTGGTTATCAATATGCTTTTTTGGGCTTTAGTTCCATGTGAGTTCAAGATCAGTTTCATGCGCTTGAGTCTTTAATACTGGTTCTTTTAGGGGTCTATTTCTCAGGACGTGTAGGTCCTCAAGTCCAGGTTATGAATTGAGTAAAGGTGTTATTTTTAATGCTCATTCTGCATACACGGTTAGTAATGTTGGAAAAAAAATGTGGTCTTCTGTAATGTTTCCCTATCATGTTTAGTTTTTTCGAATTTGTGTTCTGTTAGTTTAAGGAATTGAAATATTAAAACTCTCGAACTTTTTGTTGCTTGTGTGGTTTTCCGTAACACCAGTTTTGGAAGTGGCCTTGTTTCTTAATACCGCAAGACACTAGTTTGTGGAGTTACTGGACCCAACACAGGTCATGGTTTTGATCTTTGAATAAATCTCAAGAAGGAACTAATGTCAAATTAATAATAAGGGAAAATCTCTGCTATTGAAATTTATTAGATAGTAGTTTTTTAATGTCACATGATAATAATTGAAGCACTTAGATGTTTTTATGCCTTTGTGGAATGTTCAGTTACTGATGTAAGTAATTAGCTCTATGTCAATGTTGATTCATCTGGAAGGAATAAGTCAGAAGGCAAAATAAGTCAGAAGGCAAAGTGCTTTAATAATGGTTGGCTCTGGTTGAGCTATGGCTTCTAAGTATAACCAGGTCTGGATTCATCTTATGTGTGCCAACATTCACATACTGAAAGTGGCCTGAGCTGCAGTTGTATATGCAGTGATTTTCCTATGATAAGCTCTAGAAATATGCTTCTTCTTTTTTCAAAAGCTGATTTTGGGTGAGTGCTGCATTTTGCTTATTTCAGAAGCTTGATTTTTGGGTGAGTGTTCATTTTCGATGTTTAGAAGTCCTTTGGCAGAGGACAGATTTGAAATGTTTACAGTTGCTAGAGTTAAGGATGTTTAACACTTCAGAAGTTCTTAAACTGTATAATACTCAAAACTTGAAGAAGAAGAAAATTCCTTATTCAAATGATCCCTTATGAGTGTACATATGCTTATCGATGTCTTCCTGATTTCTGCTTTAGAAACTACTTATACTTCACATGGTGTCTTGACCAATCTGAGAGAAATGAAATCCTAGTGTCTCGACCAATCTTGCTTTTCAAATACATAATCTTTCTGTCAGATTTTGTTTGAAATATGATGTTGCAGCTGCACATGATCCGATGACTGCAAAAGCAATTACTCGAACCAAAACTTATTGAAACCTATATTGCATGTGCCATGACCTTCAGAACCATGCAGAGCTCAATGTTGGAAATCAATACCAGTTCTCTGCACCACCAGACCTCTAGGAATCTTTCTCTTTCTCAAGCACTTTCACTTTATAGAAGTTTCTCATCCTCATTCTTTTATGCTCCAATATCTCTCACTAGAAAACTGCCTCAAGGAAAAATCTATAGGATTGCATGGAACATTGCATTGGCTCCATTAGCTTGTGCGTGTTAAGGAGTGGGCTGAGAGATGATGTAGGAATGTGATGTGTAACAGCATTTAAGTGTGTGGAATGTGTTTGGAAGCAACGTGCAATGAAGTGATAAGTTTGGGATGTCCTTTATTAGTGTTGTTACTTTAATAGCTTTCAAGTCATGCTGTTTTTATAGATAGTGTTTGGAATCCCACTTGTGTGGCTATACTTATTAGAGACAATTACATATAAAACAGTAGTAACTCTTATTTCGGTGTTTGCATCAGCAATGAATTATTATCTGTATTTAGTTATGATTTGTACAGTACCTGGATGGTTTCCTTATAAAAGTTTGTTATTGCTTATCTTTGTGTGTATATTAAATCTAGGTCGTTTGCACCCTTGGTAGCCTAGTGTTTGTAAGCATCTTACTCATCCGTGGGATCTGGACTGGAGTTGCCTACGTACAAGAAAACCGCAACCAAGGTGAAAACCGTCCGTGGACTGGCACACAGCCTGTAACCTGATTCTTCCATTCAGCGAATAGAGAATGTTCAGTTGATAATCTCACTAAGGAAGACGACTTGAAATCAAGGATGACGAGAAGATAGCATCATACTGCGTTCAAGCATTATCATTGTTCTGGTCTTGAAAGAATTATAATTATGATGATAACTTCCTGCC
The DNA here is from genome assembly GCA_003254885.1 of Purshia tridentata. NCBI lineage: Eukaryota > Viridiplantae > Streptophyta > Magnoliopsida > Rosales > Rosaceae > Purshia > Purshia tridentata. The sequence continues at coordinate 29,650 of QANT01002142.1, read as the reverse complement.
TGAACAGAGAGACAAGATATTCTTGTGATCTTGTGTGATACTTATTGAGCAACAAGTATAAAAGTAGGTAGAAGTTTTGTTATATGTTTGGGTAGGAAGCCCTCCTGTATCATACACATAATATCCACAAGTATCCTGGCAATAATGAAATTTGCCATTTTGCTTTGTTTCCTTTTGTGCTCTGCATGGAAAGTGAATGCTTTCGATTCTACTTTATATGCATATACTGATATGCATAGTTCAATATGATGCTATTCCCTTAATTAATACCAGCTAAATATCTGCAGTTCTTTACCACGTCATAATGATAGTTCAAAATCAGAGAAGCGTTCATACTTTACTGGTCTATTTTTATATTGGGGTAGAGATTCTAGCTTAAAACCTCTTCTATTCTCAGAGTATTTTCCATTTTTTTAACTCATGGTTACAACAATGACACTTGAAAGTTGAAACTGATATAATTGCTGTTTACCAACAAGAAGTACTCACTAATTCATTTGGATTGGTAATGCTAATTACATTTCCAAGAAAAGCTTATCCATAGTTGTTGCCTTGTATTCATGGTGGTTGGATGGACCCCTTGCATTTTGCAGGGACCCCTCGATTGCTTTGCTATGTGCACATAAGATTTGCCAGGCTGTTGTGTCCCTCGTCAAATTTTTATCATCATTATTCATTATGGTGAAAAACTTCAACGTCATGACAAGACTGTCTACTAATAAGTTGCCACACGTTCAAATGCTATTATAATTTACAAGTGGCAAGTTTTTAGTAGATTGTGTTGCCACTCAGCATGGTGAGGTGACCTTTCTCCGTCTTTATATTATCACAAATATATGTGTTTTTTTAAGAAAGAAAAATGCTTGACTCTTCAAGCTTGAGGACCAATCTTGTTTTCAAGTTTGAGGACCAATCTTGTCCTCAAGCCTGTCAAAAATTATAGTTTCGTCATGTTGGTTTAAGATCGAAACCATTTAATTTTTAGATTATTTAATAAAGATTATCTCTACAAAAAACAACTTAATCAGAAATTATTTGGTTGTACAATTGTTAACGAATAAATAGAATGTCATAATTGAAAGATCAAACCATGTATCTATTCGTTAACAGTTATATAACCAAATGATTTTCGATTAAGTTGATTTTTTTCAAGAATGATCTTTATTAGGTGATCTAAAAATTGAACGGTTCTGATCTTGAACCGGTATGATAGAACTATAATTTTTTGTAGGTTTGAGAACAAGATTGGTCCTCAAGTTTGAGAACCCAAGTATTGTCCTTTTAGAAATACTGATGACCAGCTTTTAACCACCACCTAACTATCAATATCGTTGTTCCCATACTTCCTCCACTGTTGTTACCAGTAGCACCACCATTCTTACCTCACCACCATTCGTCTCACTTTTATATTTCATTATTTTTATGTAATAACAAATTTTTTTTATCAATTTGTAAATTTAAATTGCATATATTAAAAAATAATAATATTACATTTATCACATTTTTATATCATCTTATATGGCAATTTAAATAATATTCATACATTAGACACTAAAAAAATAAAAAAAAAATCTTAAAAAAAAAAAATTTTGTCAATACAATAATAACATGTAAAATAATACAATAAATATAATATAAAAATATAATATAAATAATATTATTGATTAAAAAACCATCATTTTAAATTACCTAACCCTTACAAACTTCCTCCAAGAACCTCCATACACATTCAAAACAAAAAGAAAATAATCCAACTTTAATTTTGAAGGAAAATCAATAAATATATAAGTTTCACCAAATAAACTAGAATATGGCCAAAAAGAAAAAACAAAAAAATAATAAATCATATTTAGTGCGCAATTGTGGCCTGCTGTGGTCCATTAGGCGGCAAAATTTTAATTTTTTAAAAACCGAAAAGACAGAAAGATACCGCGGTTAAAGAGGTAGTTGAGCCAGAAGACAGACTCAGAGCCAGCCAACTCCAATCAGGACCGTCCATCCCGCCTAATCTTAACCAAAAACCTAAACTCAGGTCAGTTTCGCATTTGCGCCAACTAAAATAATCCCCACTCACTGAGCTCGCCCAGCTATAAATACCAGACCCAAACGCCCCTCTCATATCCATCTATAGAGGGTTTCACACAGAGGGCGTCTTAATAAACGCCTTCGCCATTTTCTTCTTCTACGTGAGAACCTCTTCTTCTTCTTCGTTTTCTTCTTCGTCTTTCTCTGTTTGTCTGCGTTTTTTAAATCGATCAAGATGAGAGAGTGCATTTCCATTCACATCGGTCAGGCTGGTATCCAGGTCGGCAATGCCTGCTGGGAGCTTTACTGCCTTGAGCACGGTATCCAGGTATACCTCTCTCTCTCTCTCTCCGATTCTCTATCTCTGCTGTTGATATACTTGTTTTGATCTGCGATTCGTTTTTTGCTTTGTTCGATTTCAATCAGATCTGTATCTTTCATGCTTTGCTTCTTCATTATTTACTAGATCTGTGATTATTACCAACATTTCATTCAATTTTCCTATAGATCCGTGTTTTTTCATGAATCGGATACACGTAAGAATGTGAATTTTTATTTTCATAAGAAAATTTGCGCCAAATCTCTGCTTAAACTTGGATCTGTGGTCTTTATGTGCTTGTTATAGTCAGATAGATTAGATCTCCAAAGTTTTAAAAAATGTGATTATTATTCGTAGTAAACTGATTTTGATGCGGAGTTCTCATTTCTCACAATATTATTCGCGCTCTTTTGCTCAAAATTTGAATAGCGATTGTGATCCATCACAATTTTTTTTGACATTATCATTTATAATTTTTTGTAGATGAACCGATGTATTTTTAGAATTTTAGTTCCTGACATTTTTCTGAGTTCCATTTCTAAAAATTGTATTAGTGTTTTTTATATCTCAAAATTGTGTTTGTTTTTTATATTTTCCTTTGTATACATATTAGTTTTTAACACTTTTCTTCGGGGTAAATTGCTAAAAATTGGTGCAGTGTTTTTCATCTCTCAAAATTCTGTGTTTTTTCCTTCTCTTTTTTTTTAATTATTTCTTTTATAAAAGAATTTCCTTTGAATAGATGTTCTTTACGCTTTAGATTTATAGAGCAGAAGCTAATTCTTTGCGTTCTTACAGCCTGATGGCCAAATGCCAAGTGACAAGACTGTTGGAGGAGGAGACGATGCCTTCAACACCTTCTTCAGTGAAACTGGTGCTGGAAAGCATGTACCTCGCGCTGTCTTTGTAGATCTTGAGCCCACTGTCATTGATGAAGTGAGGACTGGAACATACCGTCAGCTCTTCCATCCTGAGCAGCTAATCAGTGGCAAGGAAGATGCTGCCAACAACTTTGCCCGTGGCCATTACACCATTGGTAAGGAGATTGTTGATCTCTGCTTAGACCGCATCAGGAAGCTAGCTGACAACTGCACTGGCCTTCAGGGGTTCCTTGTTTTCAATGCTGTTGGTGGGGGTACTGGCTCTGGTCTCGGGTCCCTTCTTTTGGAGCGTTTGTCGGTGGACTATGGAAAAAAATCAAAGCTCGGGTTCACTGTGTATCCCTCTCCACAGGTCTCTACCTCTGTTGTTGAGCCCTACAACAGTGTTCTCTCGACCCACTCCCTCCTGGAACACACTGATGTTGCTGTACTTCTTGACAACGAGGCTATCTATGACATCTGCAGGCGCTCCCTTGACATTGAGCGACCCACCTACACCAACCTCAACCGTCTTGTCTCTCAGGTAGACAACTATCTTGTGCTGAAAAAGTTGGAATATAAATGAATTTAGATTGTATGGTTGTATATGTAATTGGATTTTTGCTAATTTGATTCTCGTTGGATTGCAGGTGATTTCCTCTTTGACTGCCTCTCTGAGGTTTGATGGTGCTCTCAATGTGGATGTGACTGAATTCCAGACCAACTTGGTCCCCTACCCTAGAATCCACTTCATGCTTTCCTCCTATGCACCTGTCATCTCTGCTGAGAAGGCTTACCATGAGCAACTCTCAGTGGCTGAAATCACCAACAGTGCATTTGAGCCCTCATCTATGATGGCAAAGTGTGATCCTCGACATGGCAAATACATGGCTTGCTGCCTGATGTACCGTGGTGATGTTGTGCCTAAGGATGTGAATGCTGCTGTTGCCACCATCAAGACCAAGCGCACAATTCAGTTTGTTGACTGGTGCCCCACTGGATTCAAGTGTGGTATCAACTACCAGCCACCCACTGTTGTCCCCGGAGGTGATCTTGCCAAGGTGCAGAGGGCTGTGTGCATGATCTCCAACTCAACCAGTGTTGCTGAGGTGTTCTCCAGAATTGACCACAAGTTCGATCTCATGTATGCCAAGCGCGCCTTCGTGCACTGGTATGTGGGTGAGGGTATGGAGGAAGGAGAGTTCTCTGAGGCCCGTGAGGATCTTGCTGCGCTCGAGAAGGATTATGAAGAAGTTGGTGCTGAGTCTGCTGAGGGCGAGGATGATGAAGGTGATGAGTACTAAGAAGGATCATTGAAGTTTCTATCCGTAGTGTTCTGTTATAGCTTGAGTATGATGCTATGTGTTAGGCCTTTGGTGCCTCTTTAAGACTTGTGTGCTTTTCACTAATATTTTGAAGCTGGTGAAGACTATTATTGTTTGTGTTTACCTTTTATATGCAATCTGATGTGTTGGTTTAGTATGCTCTCTACTATTTCTTCTTTGCTCTTTCGCCCTTATGCTTTTGTTTCTTTAATAGGTAGTGCTTGCCTTCTTTGTTAAAATTGAGATTTCATTAACATTAAGAGTGAACTTTGGTTCGTGCACGCCACTCCATGCGTGGGTTCATCTGCAACCCTTGGAATGTTTGTGGGTCGACACAGATTCTTGGTTATTTACATACTAGCCATCAGAAACCACCTTCTGCTTCAATTTCTGAAGCAAAAGAAACTTTAGTAGCAAAGCCATACAAGGCACATGCCCATATCGTCTCTTATGATAGGTGTAAAAGTAAAACCAACCCCTTTAACCTTTTCAAGGTGGGTTCCATTGAAGATGAGTTCCAACATGGTTCTTTTGATGGTCATTTGAGTGAAAACAATAGAGGATGTAACTAGACCACAAGGTCCAACAGGTGCGATAAAAAAGAGATAAATTGCACGAAAATTTGTCTTTGTGAGTTTGTGACCTAATGGTTCCAATTCCAAATGTACCAGAGGAGGAAAATTTGTTTTTCAGTCAGGTTTGTATTTGGAATCTCTTCTTAGAGACATGGTTATCCTTTGTTAACTAGACTATACCTTAATCATGAGTAGGGCTATCTTAATTGATTATAGTTCCTATTTTATAAGCCTGCTATGGATGCTTTTCGTATCAATGTTTAGGTGTAACTGTGTAAGATACTCTGCACATTCTCTCTCTGCTTCAAAGGGTTTGAATATATTAGAATACAGTGAAGCTGGTACCTGTTATAGCACTCTATAAACGAAGAATTTAACATCTTCGTCTATTTTCCTCACATATCACATTTTCAACCTCGATGACACTGGCAAAAAAATGAAAAAAACAGCTCGATGACCGCATACAAACACACACATGCAGTTACATGTATCTTGTTAACAATCATAGGTCCCCGGTGGTTGTCACTAAGAAGAAACCATAGTTACATGCAGGCCGGGACTGGGAATTGGTGTCTGGTACTTCAGTCTTGCGTCTGCGCTTGAGGTAAAGGTTCGGAGTCTGGGTTTCAAGTCCCGCTTCCTGGGATCTGAACCAGTCTGGAAAACAAATGTATGGACTACTGAGTATAAATACGCCCAAGGCTCCAAGAGCTTTATAGCTCAAGTGACATTGGGAAGGTATGGGTAAATGTTTATGCTTCGGTTCGAGTCTTGATGTAAAAACAAAAAAAGCCTCATTAAATATGTTATGGGCAACAAATGCAGGCAGGAGAGGGAGAATGAGAACCTACCAAACAATTACACAAAAAGCAATGGCATCGACTTCTGCCATCACAAACAATGATGAGCATTCAAACAGAGGTACTCACCTGAGAAATTTCGTTTGAGCGCTTTAAACAATTTCTTAATCTTGCAAAACATATAGATAAACTGGTATTGCACACCAAGCATGCAGACAGAAACTTGATTCCAATGGGGCATTTCTTAGAAATTAAACCATTCATCAGAACAAAGTTGAATTCACATTGTTCAAGCCCATTAGCCAGAACATCGTAAGCAGAAGTAGAGATGGGGCAATACACATAACAGAATGTTATTGATAAGTTTGAGATTTATACAGACAAAGAATAAACAGGAGCCAATAAAATAGTTACAGAAACCTGTATTTGGAAGCTAATTCAGGTGAGAGACTTGTCCTTCAATTTACACGAGGTGCTATTTGAGATATCCTTTCATCTTCCAAAAGTTCATATGGATCAATGTATTGGGGTGGTGATACTGGCGTTCCTCTTCCATCATGGACAAAAGCTGGTCCAAAGTACTGCCCAAGCAATAAGAGAGGCGGATCAATATCTCACACTTGATACAATGTGAAGACTCTCTCTCTCTCTCTCTCTCTCTCTCTCTCTCTCTCTCTCTCTCTCACACACACACACACACACACACGCACGCACGCAAGTCAACACACACCCAGAACAGGTGGTAAAAATATGCTTACTGGGAAAAGAACATAGAGCACAACAGTTTAAGGTCAGGTGAAAAGGTCACAAGATGGTAAGGATCACTTTCACAAGTGATTTTTAAGTCATTATCACCAGATAATATGTCCTTTGCAAAATGTTCTCTTATTACCTTTCCTACTCCACTTGAGTTGTATACACAGTTGAAATATGCTTAACTATTTACAAAAGCAATGGTTTCACCTGACATGCATCTAGTTGAAGAACCTCAATATAATATAAGAACTAGTTCTTGACTATCTACCAGCCATGTCTCATGCACCAAATAGGTGGATATAATAATTGTTAAGAGTATAAAGTATTTGTTGTCTCACATCTCAACAACTATTGGGAAAATGGTAAATTATTAAAAATTTAAGATGGTATCAAAGTAGAAGATACTATGAAAATTCCTACGATTGTCAACCTCCCAATTTTTATAAATTCTACTTGTGGTCTCTTCAGTTGTAGGGAGAGGTCAATATTACATCCTAACAGAACATTTTGAGAATAATGGTGAACTAACAAAAGTTTAATGATAATGAAGCAAACAAAACATGAAGACATTGTTCCTACACAGTAATATATGTCTGGATGGTGCAAACAAAATTAAAAATTAAAAAAATGAAGGACAAGGAAGATAGCTTACAATGTATAGAGCAGAGAAGAGTGCCACAGTTATGAGGATCAATGGCCAAAACCCAAGGAAGAATGTCCCTCCAATTGTCAGCAAGAGTTTGGCCCGTGGGATTAACCCCTAAAACAAATGAAAAAGTCATGTTCATTTCCTGGAACTTTTGTGTGTGTGGTCACATGCACAAACAATTTATAATTGCATTTAAATAATTACATGCATCAAATTTGGTGCAGCTAAATTTGTAATTTTGAAAGAGAAAAATGTAAGCAACTCTTAGTGCCATCCATCTCATGAACAGATCCAGAACCAATTTCCATTTCATTAAAACTATAAAATTGATGGTCACTGTGAACATGAAAAAGAATTTGGGTAAGATATGATGCACTAAAATTTAGATTGATTTTACAATCTTGTTATTAATCGGACACAGCCACGTACAATGAAAATTATCAGCAAATCATAATTAATAAACCAATAAAGAATGGCAGCGCTATTTGCACTCTCCCTAAAGAAATAAGTGTTTCAACCTCAAGGCCTTCACTGTTCAACTTCAGGGAGCGCTCCCTTTGATTAGCTAGGCTTTTCTCAATTTCGGTCTCAACCGCATTTCTAGTTGAGAAACCCCTATCTTCTTTTCCCATCCCATCATTGATTCCATAGTCACTTCTATTAGTTTCCTCTAGCAAAGAAGTGGGAGTCATACCCCTCCTCCTTAATTCCTTTACAAACAGTGACTCAGGAGGTTCTTCACCTGAAACATACATTTAAAATGAGAAACATATAAGTGCATCACTCCCTTAACATTATTTAACAAAAGCAAGTGACTCCGTAAAGTACTCCCAATTGTTGTTGTTATTTGTTCATAAATATCAAAAAGATTTCCAACTCTGTTCTTAAATTACAAGAATTAGTTTCTCAGTTTTAAGTATCCCCTCATAAACTAAATTTTCCTGATTACTGTTTAAGCGACTAATCGGTTGTCATTCATAAACATTACATATATATATACGATACAAATTTCATATCAACTTTGGGAAATAAAAATAAAAATTTCATATCAACTAACCATAAGAAAGAAATTCCAAATCACCTCCTTCACTCTTGACACATGATAAAAAAAACCCATACGTCAAAACCACTCCCAAATCTCTCCATGCATCCTACTTTCAATTTCGCAGCAACCAAACAACGGATTACTTCCTATTTCCTATTTTTCATTTTGGTGCTTCAAAATTGCTGAACATGTAGAAATTAAACTCATAAGCAAAAACCTTTTATTGAAAAGCATCCTAAATAAAGGACCAGAAAACAAATTAACAGCAAAGAAAATTTGAAGAACTTGCCATTGCTTTTGTTGTCAGCTTCTTGAGCTTTGCAACAGACCCTAAACCTTCTTCTTCTCAAGTGATATCCTAATCCAGACCACTTATAACTTGACAACCCGAGAACACTTCTCCTGGACTGGATTTTCGAGAAAACCCAGCTGGATTTTCCGGGAAAATTTGACTGGTAAACGGGGATGGGAGAGAGAGTAGACTTCAGGATTTGAAGAGAGGCCATTTGAGTTTAAGCATCAACAAGAAAGAAATCTCATTTCAGTGCCGAAAGCAAAGAAAAGAAGTGATTTTTCTGAGAGCGAAAGCTTTGTTCTAGAGTTGAGGTGAAGAAGCAAGTGGTGACACGGTGTGGTGGCGTATTTTAGTGTCGGGAAGTTGTTGGCGGCTAACGAGCGCGGGAGATGTCGTGGTAGCTTCTTGTGGCTACAAAGTCGCGGTTTTGACAGTCTGACGTTATTCACAATTTTTTTTTTTTTTTGGGTTAAGTGGAGGCCCAAACAGACCCACGTTATTCACAATTTTCCTTCGTGTATATAATCACACGCTTGAGGAATTAAGATCTTTTTTTATTATTAAAGAATATTTTTTGGACTTCAGACTGTCAAAACCGCGACTTTGTAGCTTTTTTATTACAAAAAATATTTTATAAACACCGAGGAGCAGGATCCTCTAATAGTATTAGTAAATAGGGGTGCTTGTGCTTCTCTCCCAGCCAAAGTGTATGCAGGTTGGGTGTGGGAAACCGATCACAGCTTATAATCTGGAATTGTGTGATTGTAGTGAGTTTTCTGCACTTAGCTTGTTTACACCTTTTGCATGGGATTATATATTTCTTGGTGTCCTTGGTATGCAGCAGATCTAAACCATTTAACTGGAAGAATCAAATTGGAGGAAGCATATAGGCCTTTGCGTATACGCAAAGAGGCCCTCACAAAATTATTAATATTGCTACAATTAATGCTACTAGCTAGCTAGGACCCATCCCCATTCCCTTACTCTTCAGGAGCTTCAAGAGTCACGACTCAAGTTTTGGAGAACTTCTCTTCTAACCGTGATAGATTCCGACATATATATAGTTTCTAATATATTATGTTGTCTGAGACCATCCTCATGAGTCCTAAGCAATGGTCTGCACCTGGATTGATTGGATTGCCATTGGAGCAGAGCGAGTTGGAGTGACATCTGAGACCACCAAAACTGAGTCTCCCTGTTTCACCAACCCCTTTGATTTTATGAGATGAATGGTGCTTGAGATGTTAGATTCCATGTCATCCGAAAGATCAACAAGAAGTGGAACAACTCCCCACTGCAAGTTCAGAGCCATTCGGGTGTTCTTATCATTTGTGAAAGCAAATATGGGAGGGTTTGGCCTGTTGCGTGACAAGAGTGATGCCATGTGTCCATACTCGGTGTACACAAAGATTGCATCCACAGCAAGGTTGTTAGCTGCAAATAGAGCACAAGTTCATAATATTTAGACACTGCAAATACTTCTTTGATGGATATCTACTTTCATGGAATGAGAATGAGATTAGTTTCAAGTCGGATAGACATCACAACAATCTATAATATACAAGATGAACCTCACACTTGATGGGTCTATATTGGGGACAAAACACAAACACGCGTTAGTACTGTGGGTTCATGCTGGTCCACTGCCCAACAATCATTTTAATCTGTACTCTCCATTTTAAGCTATTTCAAGTACTAGATAGAGTGCTGAAAGTACAAGTCAATTCTCCATTCTTGTTTAAAAAAAGTGATGCTAGCTGTATGGAAGGTCTAGCTTATTATATTGAATGTTTCATGTAACTTCATCAAATCCTATATAAAGTGTATTGTTTCCAGATCATGCGCCAATTTTGTCGCAGATTCAAGCATCAGTTATAGATGCTAGCCCTCTCAGGAAAATGGATGTTTTTTCAATCATTGGCATAGTTCTGACAAGATTGTATGTAGGTGCAAGTTTTTAAGAAGGTAACCCAGCATAAAGGACAATCTTCCAATGCTGTTCTTCACCATGATTAACTTTTTTTATATATATATAAAACTAAGCTACTTATTAGCTGATTTTCACGAAAGACTAATTAAGGAAAAGAAAGGATGTGGAAGATATGTAAAAGTACCCATTTCAGCAGCACAATTGCAAATCTGCTCAGCAATGCGATCAGGCAATGAGACTCCCAGCTGGAGTGGATGGAGGAAACCTTGTCGGTTTTCCTCACGACTCGATATTTCCATTCGACTGCTGGTCATTTGAAGGACAGACAGAGCCTTCTGTCCAAATGATCCAATTGCTGATTCCCCGGATAACATCAAGGCGTCTGCATACTGTCGAACAGCTTCAGAAACATCTGCAACCTTTTGAGAAAATAGTCATTATAAGTATAGTCCATTCCAGTCTAGAACGATTCAATATGGTGTATCACACGAGCCTATTAGTACCTCAGCGCGTGTTGGGGTTGGGTATTCAACCATTGATTGAAGAAGTTGAGAAGCTACAATTACTGGCTTGTTTAGCTGCCTGCAAACATGGGTTATTTCCTGTTGGACTGCCGGAATCTGTTCAAGTGGGATTTCAACTCCAAGGTCAACCCGAGCAACCATGATTCCATCAGAAGCCTTTATGATTTCTTCCAACTTCTGAAGGGACTCCCAGCTCTCAATCTTAGCCAAAACTCTTATGGATCTGCGAAAAGAAAAAAAAAAAACCTTGGTTTTCATATTTGGAATCACAAAACACAATTGCTAGCAATAATGCATATTTGGGCTGCTACTGGCTCCTAAAAAAAAGGGTATGGATTTATAGTGGTTGGGAAACTAGGAAACTCATCTTTCCATGCCAATTGCCAGAAGATGGTATGATGGAAACTAAATTTACAGGCATTTCATTGTTTGATGAAATTGCTGAACGTGTGAGTTTCATAACATCAGAGTCGGGAAACAAAGTAGCTAACCATAAGATGTTGATACCCCTCAGCTCAGCCGTACAGTCAAGGTATTGCACAAATCTTCACATGCAATTAGAGTCCAAGGTAAGAAAGTTTCTTGAACCACAATATGCAGAAGAAACTACCTAAACAGATAATTTAATCTGGCAATTGCATGTACTACGGACTGCCCTTAGTAAGTCAATGGTAAACATCATATTGTTCAAAAGAATCCATCATATCATGCAAGGGAGAAAATTGCCATGAAGTTGTATAAATGTGAACACAGTGACTGTCTACTTCCTTACTTTGCTGATTTGGTGGAGAGGTAATTCTTCAAATGCAAGACAGATTCAGCATCATTTACGAAGGACATGGCAATAAAATCAATCCCTTCAGAAATTCCAAATTCGATATCAGACCAATCCTGTAGACCAGACACAATAAACATGAGCATAAGAAGGTCACTGAGTTCGAACAACAAAAGAAAAGGACAAGATCATATGGAAATTGACCTTGGTTGACAGAGTAGGGAGCTCATGATTCCTCTTCACAAGCTTACCATCTCTCCAAAAGCTGAATTTTGCTCGAGGTAGGAATAAACCGGGGTCTGTGCACTTACAACGCAGATCACTTCCTATCCTTTCAATGACTTCAAAGCGTGCCATTCCACCATCAATTACAATTTCATCACCCACTTTGATACCTGCCAACAATCACTCAGAAGCATCAGTGAAAAATGCATCATCAACTACAAAAACAGCCAATTATACAAGTTTCAGTTATGTCACTACCTTCAGAAAAACCTTCATAGTTTGCTTGAACTGTGAATGGAAGAGAACCATCAAATTTTTCAGCAGTAAATAGCCAGATTGAATCCTCCTGATAGTCCAAGCAAAATACAAGTCGATCAAATTGACTTTTTTTTTTTTTTTTCTTCTAATGCATCATTATGAGCAAAGATAAAAGAACTCTTCCTAGCTCTCATACCAAATCGCTGACTTGCCAGATTGTCAATCTGAACTATACATTCAAACAAGACTCCACTTATTCGACATGATTCATAGTCCAGATGAACTGACAACATAGCATGTCAGATTGTCCAGCAACTTAAAGTTTCCCAATATTAATAAATGTTTATAATTCCCCTAACTATGAAGCAAAACCAATTAGCTTAGTTGGGTTTAGAAGTCTGCACCTTAACCTTAAGAGATGATGGATCTCCATGATCAACCACATGAATCTGTCTACCTTCAGTATCAATCATGATAGAGACAGAGAACCCCTTTTCCTCATTCAACCTCTTAATCTTCCGAATCACATCCCGGTGCCACTCCCTCGTGTTGTGACACATGTTGAGCCTTGCCACATTCATCCCTCCCAATACCAGTTTCTCCAAATCCTCCAAAGAAGAACATGCTGGCCCAATTGTACACACAAGCTTGGTCTTCCTCAACCCCAAGAACCCCTTCTCTCTCAGCTCCCTCTCTGACACCACATCAAACTCCAAAGCCCTCTCCAAAGCCTTCAGATTCCTCAAACTCTCTGAGCCCTCCAAATCCACTTGTACAGCCTCTGCCTGCACTCTAGCTCCAACCTTACCCTTGACTTTCCTTCCAATACAAGAAACCTCATGATGCAAAACTGGGACACCAAAAACTCGTTTCTCCAAATTGACACATGGGTTGTTCTTGGCTTTGATGTGAAAAGATGTATGAACCAAATGGCTAGCAATCGCCATAGATTAGACAAGAAGATTGAATCTGAACTTCTTGATCAATATTCTTATGAAAGACCAAGATGGAAAAGACTTGTCTTTAGGACTGATGGAATATAGATGAACCTTGGGGTTTTTTTGGATCGAAAACTCCGTCAAGATTTGGATATCGTTTGGAGTTTACAAGAAGAAGAGGGAGGCAGAATATTCCACAGTAAAGAAGAATATGGACCCGAAAAAACAAATGAAAAAAGGAGTTGAACTACTAGTGCAGGTTTTAGAATTTAGGCATTAAATAATTTGAACACTGGGGACTACTTGAAAAGGGCGGTAGGGATAGTAGTAGCTCTAAGCTCTCAAAATTTAACGGTCAACTACCCTTTCCCTGGTGGGGTCAGTGTTCTTTAGATTACCATACATGCAAAGCGAAGCAGTAGCCTTTAAAGGAAAAACAGACTGGAACAGAGGTCAGTTGGGGCACGTGAGTTTTTCCCCGTACGGATTACAGTCTTTACTGACACAATGGTCCCCATTAAAAGTGAAAAAGGGTAATAAATCCAAATATAACTCACGAAGTTCAAGTAGTAGATTTGAGTTGGTGGTTGATATGAACACGTATCCAAATATATCAAGTTAGTATTAAATTTGAATAGTTTAATGACCTGATAAATCTATAAACTAGTAGTCTAGTACTATATGAAAAAATTATATGAATTATCGTATATATGATTATTTATTTATGGGTTGGTTAGTTTGTAATATCATGGTTAAGTGGATTTTTATTTTATAAATAATTTATAAGTAATTGGTTTGATTTAAATATTACGAATTTAGTTCTGAATTTTTGGTTCTCATTATATGTAGATTAAATTCTTGGTTCACATTATATGTAGTTCAATCCAAACAGACACAATCATAAATATAGTAAAATTTTATTGAATTAAACTTGTATGTAACAGGAATATGCATTCACATTTTTACAATATCTCCTCATAAATTATTTATCGTAAAATAAAAAGTATAAATATCCATTACATGAAAAACATCAAATTATTTTAGTGCATAACACAATTACAAAATAACCTGACATGAACACAACAATTTGTCAAGATTGTTCTTAGATATGGAAGATTTGGTACCACACCTATTTAATACATAATCAATTGTAAAAATTGACCAATCAGAGCGGCACCGAGTAGGTGCAGGCTATGAGCCGCACAGGACCCACCAAATTGAAGAGTTCCCAATGAAATTTTTAACCAAATTTCTTAAAAGAAATGTAAATCCAAACTAAAGTACTTGAAGTATAAATTGGAGTTGGTCTAGTTGATCGAAAAAAAATACCTTATATATCCGGGTTTGACCCTCCTCTAATAGTTTAATGGTAGTTTTCTTTTCATTGTTGTGAGAAAATATTAATAAAGTACATGTTTATCTTGTACAAAATGATTTTTAAAGACTTCTATAAACAAAAAAAATACTCTACCTACCAACTTCTCTATACTAACCTAAACTCATTTCATCTTTTCTTCATCTTAACACACACAACTTTGGATTCATGAAATGTAATTTGTTTTAAGGAACATTGGTTGGTGAAAAAAGAGAATCATTACTTCTTGAAATATTAAAGAGGGTGAGATTATAGGATGGGTGAAAAAATAGGACATGGATGGAGAGTAGCACCTATACGCCCACAGTCCACAGATGTGTAAACCAAATTTAAAGTCCATCATCAACGCCCTACCAGACTTTCTCGGTGATCTTCCCTTCAAACTTGAAACTGGGTTGGTATTTTTTATTTTTTATTTGAAACTGTCATCACTAATATTCTACTCCATATATATATATTCTCGTGCACTAATGAATATTTAATTATTCCTACATTAATTACTTAATACGAATAAAGATGACAATGAGGATTAATTATGGCTCTAATCATATGAAGTTTTTTGGATGGTGTGCAGCTATTTATTACTTCATTGAGTCCGAGGGAAGTCCGGAGTATGACCCTCTTGTGCTTTGGTTTGCCGGAGGTCCTGGTTGTTCTTGTTTCACTGGCCTTTGTATATGAAAATATAGGTACGCTCAATGGATTTATAACTACATGCATTTTGATATCTATAGTTTGTGACATTCATATTCAGACCAGTTCCTCATGATTCCAGTTTGTACGAGAGAATGACCGATTTCATATATATCATATTTAATTTACTTACCACATATTAATTGATCATATTTCTACACAAAACGCACGTATATGTGAGAGTATCTATATAAACGCAAGGGGTTCGAACGCTCTGCATTTCATGGATTTGGTTTTATGCATAGGGTTGCGGTGATTATTCGAAATTTAATTATTTAATTTTTTTACTTAAAATGTCTTTTTAATGTCTTTCGTTTAGAGAATCTAGGTAAAGTACGCCCAAAAAGCAAAAGGGAAGGCAGTGCTCAAATATTGGTATTCTCTACAACATATATTGAATTTTCTTTTTTCAGAAGTTTTCAGGTGCGCTGGCCCATGTTTTTCCTCATGATTCCAGTTTGTACGAGAGAATGACCAATTTCATATATATCATATTTAATTTACTTACCACATATTAATTGATCATCATATTTCTACACAAAACCAGCACAGGGTTGCGGTGATTATTCGAAATTTAATTATTTAATTTTTTTACTTAAATGTCTTTTTAATGTCTTTCGTTTAGAGAATCTAGGTAAAGTACGCCCAAAAAGCAAAAGGTAAGACAGTGCTCAAATATTGGTATTCTCTATCTCTACAACATATATTGAATTTTCATTTTTCAGAAGTTTTCAGGTGCGCTGGCCCATGTTCGGCCCAATTATAGAAGGAAGTTAAAACCAGATGCGACTGTTCCTCATATTCGGAGGAGACTTGAAGCGCGAGAAACATCATATACAAAGGGTACTTGCGGTGGTTAATCAGCAGGTCTCTTCATATACTTGCTCTACACAAGGCTTAGCAGGAAATCTGTAAATATGTGCTCATAGTCTGGCATTTTCCCGTAACCTGCAGTTTGTTCAAAGTGTTAATTAAGCCACGACAGGAAGTTTACAATTGTTCTAGACTTAATGCAAACAAATGATACGTGCCAGGAAAGTAGTTGATGTCGATGACATAAAAAACATCCTTGGTCCCGTGCTCTCGGATCATATCTACATTGAATAGCCGGAGACCCTAGAAAAAGTAGCAGAGTATAGTCAGGAGGAACACAACCAGAATCCATTGCTAACTCCTCCGATTAGGCACAACTTGAGAGAGAGAGAGAGAGAGAGAGAGAGAGAGAGAGGGAGAAATGGGAGGAGGGGAGAAGGAGACTGAAGTTACCAATCGTTGGCGGAGCTCCCTTGCAAGGCTCTCTAACAAAGGTCGTTGAGGCAGTTCTACAACAACAATGCGATTTTAAATTAAAGGGGCTCACTGACTAATAAGCTCAGTTTTATGCTCTCACTTAAACAACTTGGCTAAACAGACTACAAAGTAATGAGAAAAATCATATTGTTGAGAAATTAGGGAATAAGACTTATTCATAGTTTATACAACCGATATATGAATAAAGATATTGTTAAATGATCTTACCAGCAACACTAGGGTCCAGGTCTGCATCATCTGCTGAAGCTGCAGCACATGAAACCCTTGGGAAACGGAACACACCAGAAAGTTTTTCTAGTTCACGTTTGCTGATATTAGGAAGAGAGAAACGCCGTACAACCTTTATGGATTCCCCAACAATATAAATTTTAAAGAGAATACCACCTACATTGAGGCAACCAGGAAAGGGGCAAAAGCTATTTATTAGAATTATGACGTGTTTAAAAAAGAATTGATAATATTCATGTAGCAGTTGCAACAGTATACCATGATTTACAAACTCCTGCAGGACCAAGGGAGGTTCAAGTTCTGAGATGGAGCATTGATCGTAAGCAAGAAATAGTTCGTGTGACTTGGCGCTACCATCCACAACTAGTGGTTTGACAACTGAATTACAAAATAAACAGAATAAGAA
This sequence comes from Purshia tridentata, assembly GCA_003254885.1. Classification (NCBI taxonomy): domain Eukaryota; kingdom Viridiplantae; phylum Streptophyta; class Magnoliopsida; order Rosales; family Rosaceae; genus Purshia; species Purshia tridentata. Next base: position 12,338 of record QANT01002142.1, on the reverse strand, counting down.
AATAGTTGAGGTAACCAAGTTAGCATCCATCAGGCTGCAATACTTGACAACAAATCCCCCTAAAAAATTGCTTGAACAGAACCATCTCCGTTCAATCAATATGGATTTACATACCATCCTACCAGGCAAACATTAGCAATAGAGATCCATAGGATCTCAATGCCAAATCTTATTAATCCTCGTGCAATGAGTCACTTGGGTATGTAGAGGGGGAAACAGTGTCTTAACACTAAAAGCACAACCCATGCTCCTGAAAAAAATACCCCAAACACACCAAGAAAAAAAAAAGAAAAAGAAAACTGTACCCAAAGGTAACTTTAGCCCAGCTTTAGCAACTTCATTACGAATGGATGATGGATCTTTTGTGACGATCAATTGCTTTGGAACACCAACCTTGCCTATTAGAACCAAAATGAAAATTGGTCAGAAACTCTAACCACAACTTTTCCCATATATGATCCACAGTTTGCATAAATAGTTAAAGGAAAAGAAAATAGAAGAGAACAAAAGTATACTTCCTACAGTTTAACAGTATACTTCATTATGAGAGAGAAACATACCATGGCAGCCAGACAAGTTTAGATCTGCCACATCCTGAAGCATGGACTGGCGATTGTGTAGATGTTGTACTGCATTTGGCGGATCAAGGACAGGTACTTCTGGATGTTTTAACCTGTAATCCTTCAAAAGAAAAAGGGGGAGAAAGTAAGATCATAATAAAATTAAATGCACTTCACTTACCAAATTATCAAATCATGTTGAAAAAAAACCAAGGACAGACCAATAAGAAAGGACTTTTGCTCAAGTGGTTAATGAGGACGATGAGATTGACTCTTCATAAATCAAGGATAGTCCAAAAGAAAACTAAGCTATTCGTAAGTTGTAGTTGGCGTGGAGGATCTACAAATTTTATTCAGAACCCTCTTTTAAACAACAATCTCCAACTCACAGCACTCATAATATCTTCTAAGAAGTCAATAAGTTCAACATTAGTGTGCTTATTACACAAAAGTGGATCAAAATGTAGAGAATAATTGTCAGTTAAGTTGGCACAAACTGTTGAACTAGTATGATAATGTGATTATAAATTATAATTTCTACTTCCAAAATGAGTTCAATCAAAGTTGAAAACATGAAACAATATGAACTCTGCCTACAGGCAAATGTAGATGCTTGCTTTCAATTCTACTTCCAGTCCTCTACCCTCTTCAATGGTTCCAGATTTTGTCATTGAAACTTTTCAAAGAATTTCCTATGTAACAAAAGGATTCCATCAAAAGAAACCTATTAGTTCTAATTTCAAAAAGCATAAAATACTTCAATCTTTCGTGATCCTTCCCATTTTGCACGAGAACCATTTCCAGATTTTTCTAGCAGTTTCAAAGACAGTTGTGATATACTTATTAGGGACACCTCTAAGTGGGTAATCCACACGCACTATTAGAGACTCATCCTGATCCAGTCTTTAAATTCCCCCATGACCTACTCCCATGAGGGCAGCAGATAAGCTTAGAAGCTTTCAAAAAATAGTTCCCTAGAAACTTTGTGAAATAAAATGCAAATAAAAAAGGAGAAAGGAGTTTTGCAACCAAGCTCACCAAGACCTAAACAGGTTATCTAGATTGATCGCAGAAAGTAAAATCCTCACTTGTTTAAATTCCTGGGGGACTGATTTCAACTATCTGATCAAGACTCATGATGAGGAAAGCAAGAATTCTGCAAATTATGTCAGACAAAAATAGTTTTAAAGGTTAGGATATTTGGATTTTAACTGATTACCACCATTTCAAACCTAATTTTCCACCACTAATACAAAGCAACCTTTAAAATCATTTTGTAAGTTTTAAAGCAACAAAATGCAGTACCACAGGTCCATTTTCAATACAAGACAAAGGAGAAGGAAGAAAAAATATGTCATGGAGTCTGGATGTACAAACCTCAATAACCTGGCACCATTCTTTTCCCGACAACTAAAAGGAAAAAGGTTTTGTCAGACGTATGCTTAAAGATAGTACATATTGGTCAATATACAGACAAGTGAGAATGACAGGGGTCTAAAAGAACATATAAGCACTAACCTTATGCAAAACGACGTCAAAGGGGCCTTGATCTGAAAGTGGCCTGTTTAGATCAATTGCAATGAAGAATATCCCTTTATTCCTGCACCCACAAAGAAAGTTGTTACTTAATTAAGTGCCAAAATAGTCTGCAACAGTTTCAATACTTGAGTCATGTAAGTTGTAAGCATCCATCAACATTCATATTTCATAAGAAAATTTAAATTATGTTGGTTCTTCACTTCCATAAAAAATAATTGGCAAAAACTAACAATCCCAAGAAACCATTAAAAGAAGAAAAAGAGCAAAAGCCAGTGAAAAAATTCCATATAATTATGATGCCAAAATATAACCGAAAAACTTGAGCTTTTAAAAGGAAATTATCAAGTAAATAAAGGAGTTATATGAACATTTTTGTATAAGGATTAAAAAAGTACATATTTCAAGTCAAGCTCTGACTCGTCAAGAGTCGTGTCTGACTACCATACAGAATACGATCATATGACAATCTGCATAAACAATATCTATTTAAGGACAAGAATGCAAATAAATATTCTTAGTAAGACATGAGGAGGGGCAAAATCTGAGGTGATTTTTTTAAAGTTTTGGACAACAGAACAGAAGCAAGCACCGAGAATTGACTTTGGGTTCCTCATTGTGGACTAATCCAAAGGGTATATATGGTGGAATATTCCCATTTAAAATCGTTTGAGTGAAAGAAACCAAGATTCCAGATACCCCCACTAGTAAAGCTGGTATACTAAGCCAAGCAAAGCACTTGGAGATGATCAATATTGCCAAAGCTAAACGATATCGACAAAAACATCCATATCTCCCACCCCCACACCCCAATCACACACCACTGCAACAAAAAGCCACTGTCTTTTTTCATTCTGTACTGTTAGTAAGGCAAGAGATACTATTACAAACTGAAACTAGAAAACAAGATCAAACCTTTGGATACCCATATAAGGAAACATAAAACAAAAGCTCACAAAGCTTCAAAATGCACATAGATACAAACATATGCGTATATATATAGTTAGAAGATTGGTGGTACCATACCGAGCCAAGCCAAGAAGTTTAGGCTGCAAGAAGCTCTTCTTCTTCTTGGCAGTCAAGGCATAGCCAACGAAGAGTTTCGGTTTCGGAGGCTGAGAAATCCCAACACCACTGATCGCATTCAATTCTTGGTCTCTGTCGACCTTGGTCTCGTCCCCTTCTTCTTCATCTTCTTCGTCGGACCAAGGAATCTCCTCGCCGTTCAATCTCATTCCTACTCTCTCAGAAATCCCAATTAGCCAAAATGAAAACCCAGAAATCCCTAATTTCAGAAATAAATGTACTTGCTCAATTCCCGCGCTTCAAATTGCCAATCATTTTCGAGAAAAAAACGAGTGGAATCGAGCAACGGAAAGCGTTTACTTTAGCGAAACAAGTGAATTTCAATTCTAATTCCAATCCCAAATCCAAAGATTTTCACTTTCTCCATTTCCTCTGTCCCTGACGAAAAGAGAAGGCGATAGATGGATAGAGTGAGAGGTCCAATTGTAGTTTCTCTGTCTCTGTCAAGAGGAAGCTCTCTCTTCTACATGTGTATGGGTGCGTGCCTTTATATAGACATGTTAGGCAGTTACTATGCTCAGTCGCGTACCATAAGATAGGACCCACATGATGAACGGCATAGACCACTCACGTGGCGAGTGGGCGAGTGGCCATGTATATGTGTGCGTGTTACAGTGAGTGAGAGAGAGTAAAAGAGGGAGATATGGAGGAGTGGATTTCGTAGGGAATATTCAATTTGCAGAACAGGCAGTGCCGCAGACATAGGAGATTAGGCGCCAAGGTTTGGCGCTGCTTTTAGGTAATTTTTAATAGGAGATTTAGAGTATGATTATTTTAAAGTACCGACCCAACAAAAAAAATTTTAATTTAATTTTTAGGTAATTTTTTAGAAAGCCAATCCTAAGTCCTAACATAAGTCTAATCTATCCAAAATAGAAATTGAAACCAACATAAGCTTAATTCATTCAAAATAACCTACTTAAAAATAAAAACTAAAATTAACACAAGCCTAATCCACCGAAGATAACTTCCCAAACTAAAATTGCATTAGAATACTGTAGTCTGCAAACTAAAACTGCGTCATAAAACTGAATCTACAACTGTAGATATATTTACCTTCACTTTAAACAAATATAAGTTTTATATATCAAATAAACTAAGAGAATTTGAGAGAAGAAAATTCAAAATGAACTAAAAATTAAATTAAATAAGCTAAGTGATTAAATGTTACAAATGTTACCTTAATACTGCACTTACCATATTTTTATACCACAATTTTATACCATCTTACACTTACATGACATTCATAAATTGGACACTAAAAATAAAAATAAAAAGAAGAACCTTATCCTTTAAAATGATAACATGTAAGGTGGTATAAGAATGTAATAAGTAAAACATTATTGTTTAATAATAGGTACACTAGAGATTAAGTATGATATTTGTCATGCATTCTATGCTAAATTATTCTTCGTATTTTAATGTAAAATAAAAGGATTATAAATCAATTTGATTAATGGAAAATTATTGTTAAATTTTAGGAAATGCTCACCACATAGGACTTTAAATTGACAAATATAATACATTTAATAGATGAACTTAACATATCGCTTTCAATTCATCTACTGATGACTTTAACGGACCATGTATTGAAGTGAATATAAGATGATCATGAAGTAAGGGAACTGCTGTTCCTTTGAGGATACGAAATATCAATTATCATATAATTAAGGTGGGAATATACTCTTTGCAAAAGATGCAGAGAATATGCTCTGAGTTAGGCCTAATAATTAAGGGTTTTTTGCACTAATTAATAACCCCAAATCATGGGCATCAATTTCTCTCTTTGCTTCTTTGTTTCTTCAATTCATTGGAAGAATTGACAATACGGAAAAATGGTCAAACATCTAATTAACTTAAAAGGGTTGGCATCCTCTATATATATATATAAAACAATATTTTTTCTTCAGACTCATAAAAAAAAAGGATATTTTTTCTAGAAATAAATGATACCTATACATATAATTAATATAGTCTAAAGGTAAATATTACATATATAGCCTGCTTGACTCTTCCATGGAAATGTCTATTATCTTCTCCATGCAAATTTCATTTCTTAGCCTTGGTTTTTGTTAGCCCCATATATATGTATAATAGGAATCTTAAAATAAAAATTATAAACCGAAAACACAGTTTTTAATATTTTTTTTGGTCAGTTTTTGTATATCGATCTCATTTCCTCCACATATTTTTTTTGTCTAATCTTAACTAAGAAAAAAGGTCGAAACAAATAAACATAAATATTTTCAAACAAAACCCTTAAACAATATATGACGAGGTAGCTGCAAGTAATATATTATATTGTGTGGCGGTGCAAGTAATCTTTTGTCAGCTACAGATGCTTTGCGTTTAGTTTGGCTGCCACAAATATCTTCCTCTTGGTTTTCAATGGTTTAGTCTGATCACATGCATGAAAAGCCATCTACTATAATTAATTGGCCAATGGCCATCCACTCGATTTGAAGAGTTAGAGTGACTAAAAGTCATCAATGGGCCTGCAGGTTTGTTGATATATATCGAATATTCATTAGCAGTAAAAGACAACCCTATCTAGCATTACTTACAATATTGACTTGCGAATTGAAGTTGTTGTTTTTATTATATATACTGTCACTGTGACTGAGTAAAGACAAGCTCACATGGAAGTAGCAGATAGGATTTGGTTCAGATTGATTGGTGTATATCCATGAAACTATGTTACCCAATTAATGCACGAGGTCACTATAGCTCTTGAAATTCAATGAATATTATTAAACCATATATGCAAAGCATGTAACACCAGTTTCATGTGGATCGCATGTTTCAATTTCATGTTTGATTGGATGTATAGTCTCTGTGTCAAGTTGTCAACGCGTTTTCTTTTCTTTGTCACTGATTTCAACACATGCAACACACAAAAGTGGAAACTATAATTAGTACACTATCCACCAATGCCAGTGCTTTCAAATTTTCTAAATTTTTTATATATTATATTCAGCTCAAATACTGTTACAAAAAATTAAGTCCATCTCATGTTTATAGTTTTTCTTATGTATTCATGACAAGAGTTCGATTCTTACTTAATTACAATACTAGTCTCATTTGTATCACAAGTTGTCGAGCCCCACCAAAAGAAATGATCGTTAAGTCTATTTTTGAGCCTCAAAGCTCATAGTCCACCCCACTTGCAAAGTTCAGCTTACCCAACTTGGGAATCCTAATTCCACAGTTGCTCAGGAAGAAAGTTCGATTCTATCTTCTACAAGCATTTGAAATTAAAAAAAAAATAAAAGAAGAAGAAAAGAAGAGAGAGAATCATATAATTGATAGTGGAAAAAAGTATAACAATAATATCACTAGCTAAAAGAATATGAAATTTAATGCTTCTCCAATACAGACTTTATTCCTTAATCAGTAGCTAAACGAATATAATCTGTATATGACCATCTTTGGGCTGGAGTTTGATAAATATAGGAATTTCAGATGGTTCTCCAATACTGACTTTCTTAATCAAGGATATTGAGAGTTTGAGACATGACATAAACCCAACAATATTCCAGTTATAAAGCGCCAAAATTGATTAAAAAACTTTAAAAAACAAAAAAGAAGTTTAATTTGGCTTTAATTTAGCAATTGGCAAACGTTATACACATGAAACAAACAGCAGTAATCTAGTAGCAAGAAAAACATTCAAATAATAGCTCTCATCACGTATTGCATATCTTTTATATTTTATTTTACTTATACTAATAAAAAGTTTGAAGTTCTGACTTTGATGTAAAAGAGTAAAATAGTAAAAACTAAAAACAGCCTAAACTCAATTTGCACGCAATCTAAAGGGATTGAGTTACTTGGATGTGAAAAAAGTTAATTTTGTAGATGTTGTTTCCCGTATTTATCAATATTCGTTAAATTTTATTTAATAATTGTTACAAAGGGTTTTTTTTTGTCTAATATTTCAAAGGTTATTTTTGAAAATTATATTAGAGGCTCCAATACAAACTAACGTTAATCTTAATTGACAAAGCAGGTGTAAACTAACTTACCTATGTGAAATTTCTAGGAATGTGAGGTGAGAGTTTACTTTAAACTAGAATCAGAATCAGTTACCTTTTGAGTTTTGAAATAAAAAAGTTCATTCCGATTCCCACCTCTTCCATTCCCTGAATACCAAGAATCTCATTCTTGATTTCGTATGGGCCCGTGTGTTGGAAAAAAACCAAGAGAATAGGATTATTCACATTCCTAGTAAGAAAACATGCCCTTATTTTTGCTGTTCATATTAATACTAATGGTATCAAACTCTCTGAACTTCAAAACATTTGGCGACTTAGATCGAAAAGATGCTCTTAATTATAAACAATATTAATATATACAAAAACAGTGTTGTATAACTAAATACAAGGAAGAGGTTTGGTTTCATCAAAGAAATCGCCCATAGCTGTCAGCTACTTTATACACATGCGGATAACAACATTGATTGGCCAGCACATCTTGCATATATACTACCAAGTCTACAACGATAGCTAACAGAAGACGAAGAATAATTGGCTCTAGAATATGTACAAAGTATACATACATATGCACGTTATATACAGTCGCCTGCCATTTACCAAAAAGGACACCACCTGAAAGAAGCATAATAGCAATTATTAGACAACGGGACGTTCTGCTTGGTATAATGTCTAATACAATATAAAGAAGAATAACAGCAACATCATTTTGGGCGAGCACATTCAGAGGTCTTGGTCAGTTTATATTATTCCCACTCCATAGTAGGTCTCTCATCTCACCAAATTGGTGTGTGACAGATGAGACCCTTAGAGATTCCACCCCATCATGGGTTTTACCAAATCATTAAATTTCCAATGTCAAAGCTCTGTTAATGTCGAACAAACCGAAGAATGAGCTACTCCCACCCACACTGGTCATCAAGACCCCTTAGAGATTCCACCACATCATATGTTGTCCCATCCTAACTCAATATACTTTTGATGCTAAATCCCCACTAATGTCGCACAAGGCAAAGGCTAAACAACTCACTTGTGACTGTTTCTCTAACATGCATAGAGTCTAAGTGCTTGTCTATACTAATCTATGTGAAAAGAAACTTGAGGTTAGTATAGCAGGGAAAATTCACAACATCATACCCAACATAATTTTGGCACAAATTTTCATGAGACGTTGCTTGGATAATCAACTTTTGAACTTGCAGCGTAACTGATAAACCATGATCAACTTCTCCCGAGTCTCCAGAAATCAACGTGCTGTGGTCTACTACATGTTGAATAGAGCTGGATGCTACAGAGGAATTGGTGGAGAAATCACGTCCAGTAAGTTTATGACTCATCCGAGCCATGACAACCACAGCGCGCTCATTCAGGACCTCATTAGCATCACCAAGTTGATTAACAGCCTACATAAACAACCACGTAAAATGTGAGCATAAGAGCATTGTTTTGAGGTATATGACATGCTGAATTTCTTTGGCCCAAAAAAAGAGAAGAAATAAGACACGCTGAATTTCTGATATACCTGAAGAAGTTCCCTTTCACGAGCACCTCGTTGAGGTTGGGCAAGCTCTCTATTTGGAGCAGGTTCTTCAGCATCCACAGCAGAAGGAACATGGCTATTTGCAAACACTGACATTTGCGGAACTTCATTGAAGTTGAAGAGACGCCAATTGATGAGAGGATCATGAACAAAAGCCTATAGGTAAAGCTAAAATTAGCTTCCTTATTGGAGGATTTAAATGGGAGAGAATTTGTTATTGCAGTTTAGTACTGTATGAATAGTGTTAAAAAAGGCAGACCCACCCACAGCCACAAGGACGCCTTTACTTTGAAGTTATAGATTACTTCTGTGTGTATGTGAATGCATGCACTTCCCCCTCTATGACAATGGCATAAAGAACGACCTAGCTAATGATATCTCTACCTGGATAATATTATCCATATTGCTGCAAATAATTTTTATTTATACAACTCTAGATCGATCCAACTTGCATGTTTTGCTCCGAAAATGTCCCATTATTATCCATAGTCGATACTGTGTAATATACATCAAATTGAACTTCTCCAAATGGAAAAAGCCTACTGAGCACAAACAAAGCAAAACAAAACAACCTTGTCGTCCATACCTCCATCATAGCCATAACACTATCTTTATTTGTTCGCAAAACTTGCATCACGTTTTCACAAGTTGAACGGAAGTTGCCTTCTATACCACTAACCTCCATTGCTTTCACAAGCATTCTAGTCAAACGAAAGGGGACCTGCAAATACATATATAGATAAGTGAATATATCTGGAAGCTATATTTCTTTTTTTCTTTTTTTTGAAAGGTATATTGCAATGCAGTACCTTCTCCGGAAACTTTTCACGGTTCATAGAGGCCTCAAAGCAATCCCCAAAATCAATATGCAAGATCTTCCCACTGTAAACAACAAAGTTTGAGAGACCCCAAAATCTAAATACATTGACCTGCTTCCTACCAAATTAGTGATCATTACTTACCTAGAGCGATGCAGCATGAGATTGCTTGGGTGGCGATCACCTAAGCCAAGAAGGTAACCAACCTGAAACAGAAACAATAATCTTTAACTTCACATATATATTCATATAGAAGAACAAGTTAGCATGTGAGGTATTCAGTGTCCACATTGAGATAGAAAGGGACACAGAGAGAGAGAGAGAGAGAGAAACCACACGTTAGCATCTATATATGCATGTAAATATGTACTCTCCGAAGTACATATTTTGATAATTAAAATGGGGTTCTGGTCCTTTTCTTAAGGTAGAGTAAAGATAAATGTAGTTAAATGCAACAATAGAATGGAGTGAATAATAGCGAACCTGGATGCATGTGTATGTGTAAGTAATATAATATGTATATATGTATGTATGCAAATTAGGATGTACAAGGCAAACACATACCATGCTCATGACTGCTAAACTTCTCGTATAGTTTGTCCTCCTCTCCAGCCATACCTCAGAAGTGCGACTTTTCAGCCAAAGAACCTAACAAAAGCAGTTCTAGACACCTTAAGACAAGGTACTCAAAAGAAGAAAAAGTTAGCAATGAATACGTAGAACAATATGCATTTGGTAAGAATCATACCCTTGAAAGGTCATTTCCCTCTGTATTGTGCAGAGCATATTCAAATACTTCCACTTTAGCTATGAGTGGCAAATGATCGTAATCTGGAGCAAAACTTAGCATATATTTGTGTTCTTGATTCAAAGTGATCTGAAACCATAATACCAAAAGTAAATACAGATACACCAATTTAGAGATATACATATATATATATATATATTTATATATATGATAGTGTTAAGCTGTGAGTATAACTTATCCTCGCAAACCGGCTTACTAGGATGGTGCCAATATGTTTATATACTTCACATCCCAAGGGTACCTTAAGCAATATGAGACTACAAACACCCCTCTCAGCTTACAAGGAAATGGTGCCCATATGTTGTATACTATAACCCCCAAAGGTAGTCAGACAATTTGGGACTCTGCTACCAGATAGGATCTCGCAGAAAACAAGAAAGCATCCAAAGGACATTAACTAACCTTCCGGGCATCCCTGTATTCCCTAATGAGATGGTGAAGGGTGTCACAATTTGGCACCCATTCAATTAGTCCGCTGTTTGGAGATAAAGGAATGACATCATATCGCTGAATGGAGAGATCCTTTTCTGCAATTTTTCTAGCATTCTCCAGTAGTGTATTCACCAAACCAAAAAGCTGAAACAATCAAACATGTAAGGGTACATTTGTCAATAACATGTAAGGCAAAACAGCAAGTTCTCTAAGGAAATCATAAATACATATATTGGAACCTCAGTAGCCAGAATTTTAACAAATTCTATAAGAAAATATTTAGGTAGAACCGTAGAAAGAAAGGAATACCTGCATGACACGTTCATCTTGGCGTAAATCTTCATGTCCCTTCAGCAAAAAGGCATAATCTTCACCATCACTCCCATGAATCGTCAATTTCCTTGGTCTCTGTTTGGATGTTATGACAACAAGCTGTCGCGCGAATGATGCAATCGTTACTACTGGAGATTCTGCAATATGAAATAATCTATCAATTAACTCAGGTTGAATACCAGTTGATTCATTAAACTATTTGGAACTGTGTGCTTACCAGCACGATATCTCCCAGGAACAGCGAGCTCCAAATTACGACATTCTAACAACTCTGGAGAGACAGACTTAAGGAACATATGTAGATAAAATGTCAGTGGGAATACAATGAAAATGCACGAAGTCAACCTGAAAGGGGAAAAGACATCCTTACCTCCAAGTCCAGTGTAGTAAGACTTTGAAGCTGCTTATCTATTCGTCTAAATACATGATAATACAGATCCCATGCCTGATCAAGGCATAATTAAATAATTAGTACCCAGGATTATGACAAAACACAAATAAAGCTTTTGATGCCACAATATTCCGGGGCAAAGATGCAGTTAACATGCATATAAGTCCAAGGAATTTATAATTATATCAAAGAACACTGAAGTTTGATGAAGGAATTTTTAACTAAATTCATCTTATTCGCATATATAGAAACCTTAAACTACAGAGCAAAAGATGGGGCAAGAGATGGTGTATAAAGGGTTCTATGTAAATTTTCGTGTCGTTTCGTGTCAGGTTAACGGGTCGTGTACACTTTTGCCAACCTTAAACTACAGAGCAGAAGATGGGGCAAGAGATGGTGTATAAAGGGTTCTACACTCCCTCACGCAGGTGTAAAAAGAAATTATGTGGCATATGTCTAAAATTTTGCAAGAACTGGTAAACTAAGAGATGAATACTTTAACCGTTAAGGGGAGTAAATATTTGAATTTGCAAATAGTTTGTTGGTTTGAAATCTAAATTCAAATGTGACATCTTCATGTCCATGTAGTCTCTTCTAGGGGTCACCAAAAAGCCCAAGGCCCGAAGCCCACCCGAAACCCGCCCAACCCATTGGGCCTGAAGCCAGATTAAGCCCGAAATTTGGGCCGGCCCGGCCCAGCCCGAAATTTGGGCAGGCCCGGCCCGGTTTGGAAGTCTCTTGGGCGGGCTTTGGGCCATCCCCTTGAAGCACAAGGCCCGCCCAAAGCCCGGCCCGCTTAGGCCAGCTCAAAGCCCGAAAAATGGCCCAAATTAGGCCCGAAT
>QANT01002141.1:0-61784 GCA_003254885.1 Purshia tridentata | reverse complement strand
TTAAATTATACTAACATATAACTCTTTCAGTTACATTAATATATGTTGTCTTAAACATGCAGAAAAATTTTGTGGAGAAATTCTTCAAGGAAATGAAAAAGAATGCTGCACATAATTTATATAAAAGGACAAAGAGGAAGAATCTTTTACCAAGAGAAATAGGTTCAATATCTCTAAATCAAGCCAATCAGTACATGCTGGATGACCTAAATCAAGTGGAACTGAAAGAGAATGAAAAAGCAGACTTGTCTTGGCTGTTGGAACATGACACTAAAATGCCAATTGAAGAAGGCAACAACTGTCCGTAGCAACAATTTGGAACGTAAGTATCCTTTAATATTTTAATTAGTTCAAATATACATTTAAGAAATGATATTGGGCCTGACTGACTGTAACTGTAACTGAAATTTACAGTAACTGTAACTGTTCGTTATTCTTGTCAATTGCAGGAATGATTGTGGGTTTTTGGTCATGTATTACACACAACAAATTAAAAAGGCATTTCCAATCGAGAACCATTTAACCAAGAGAGATGCGCAAAACTTCAAACTACAGGTCCTTAAAAAGTTCACAGATCATCCAAGTNGATGGCAGGACTACAACAACGAGAAACCAAAAGTAAGTTTGATCATGTCATCAAAAAGGTCAAGCATTAATAGTTAGTTTCAAGTAGATTTTATTCTAACTAGTACCTGAACTGGTTTCTGTTACTGTTTATGTAGTTTCAGTAATTTTTGTAGACAATTTCACTAGCAGCTTGAACTATAGTGTAACTATTAATTGTAATAGTGCAATTATTATATATATATATATGTTTCACTGGTAACTGAAGAGACAAAAACTTCCTTGATAAATAGTTACATTGGGTAAACAAAAACCATTAAACAAACAGTTTCACTTGCTAAACAATTACACCTGCCAAACAACTTCAAGGTAATAAAACTTTAAGATCATTATAAACTAATAACTAGTATGAAAATTTGTAAATAAAAAAGAAGGGAGTAACTAAATATATTTTCAATGTACCATACTTTTGCAAAGATAAACTTTCAAAAAATCTTGAATTCATAAATTGTAACTAAACAATAAAAAAAAAAGAAATCAGTTCCCTAAAGGAACAATATAGGTTTTCTTATTGTGGCCACCAACTTGACCACATCTACCACATTTGATTGGTCTAGAATCTCCACTAGGCTTTAATCTCTTTGACTTTGATCTTCCGGGAGGCCTTTTGGTAAAAGAAGGAAGCACAAGTTTTGAATTCATAAATTGTAACTAAACAATAAAAAAAAAAAAGAAATCAGTTCCCTAAAGGAACAGGTTTTCTTATTGTGGCCACCAACTTGACTACATCTACCACATTTGATTGGTCTAGAATCTCCACTAGGCTTTAATCTCTTTGACTTTGGTCTTCTGAGAGGCCTTTTGGTAAAAGGTGGAAGCACAAGTCTAGGAGCATCATATGAAGACATCTCAATATCAGGAGTAGGAATGATGGCTGCTGCATAAGCATTCCTATAATATCCACATTTAAATTCATCAAGAATGAGATCATAAAGGTTTTGACCATGTCTTTGAATGGCAGCCAGAGTATGCGCATAAGGGAACACATCTATTTGCCATCTACAACAACTACAAAATCTAGATGACAAATTGACTAAAACTGAATGAGGACTAAACACCCATACGCACCTTCATATGAACGAGCAATCTTCCAATGCCTAGCCAATTCTAAACTTTTCCTCAAAACTTCATCCATTTTAGGACAAAGTACACTAACCCAAGTACTAGTCTCGATCCTTCTTTTATCCATATTTTCCATTATGTGAACCCTAATACCATCAACCATTTCAAATATAGGCATTGAACGATACTTGAGGATCCAAAAGTTAAAAGACTCTGATAAACTATTTGACATCAACTCGTAATGATTACCTTTGAAAAAAGCACAAGCCCAATGTTCAAAAGGAATACTTTCCAAGAATTTCTTAGCACCATCCCCACCTTCTTTTTCCAAATCAGCTAAATGTTTGTAGAAACTATCAACAGTTGGAGCATATGCACATCTCATAAACAAAGTTAGAACACGATCTCTAACATATTTACCAACAAACTTCAGAGGAAACTTTTTCTTCAAACTCCCAACTAAATGAAAATAGCAATATACATGAGGTGATGCAGGAAATATACGGCTAACACCTTCTAACAAGCCGGGATGACGATCAGACATGAATGTAACTGTACGACCTTGGGGAGCCAAAACTTGATGCAGATTTTGAAAAAACCAAATCCAATTTACTTCAGATTCAAAATCAACAACAGCATAAGCCAGAGGAAAAATATCTGATAACAAAACCAAACCAAAATCCAACATAAAAAACTGAACATAAAGTTGAAACTAGAACTGAAATTAAAGTTGAAACTGAAACTAAAAATGAAACAAACAGTGAAACTGAAACTGAAAAAAGAAGACGTACCTTTATTACCATCCCTTCCATTAGCAGCAAGCAAGTGGCCCAAAGACTTTCCTTTCAAAAAAGTTCTATTAACATGAACAATGGGAAGACACCATCTATACCCTTAAATAGAAGCAAAATATGCAATGAAAAATCGCAAAAACCGACCACTTTCCTCATCCAACTCCAAAACACAATGTGTACCTGGATTTGAAACCTTTACAGCTTTAGCATACCAAGCTAACTTTTGAAAAGATGATCCTCATCACCATGAACAAGACCCTTGGCCATCTCTTTACCTTTCCATGCATTTTGATAAGTAATATCCAATCCATAGCTAAGTTTCACTTGCTCAACAATTTCTATAGGCCTCAAAGACGGTTTCAAGCGAAGCTCATCTTTCACAATACTTGACACAACTCGTGAACACATCATCTTGCCTTTATTCTCACAAATAACCCTAAGGCATGTATGCACATTATTCATTGTATGGATATAAAAAAAACCATTTGCAGGATATAAAGTAGCATACACATGTCACGCCCCGACCCTCAGACACGTGAAAAACTGCCGAAACTGAAAACTGGAACTGTTTTCTGAAACTGTGAGCCCTTTTTTGAAACTGTGAGCCATGAATATAAAATAATTTACTGAAACAACTGTAAGTTACCAAAGCACATTTATAAAACTAGACTGTAAAACCTTTTACATGAAAAATCAAACTGTAAAAATAATCAAGGTTCTGAAAAGCTGCTGGTCCCACTGTCTCGTGTTCTCTCCACTGCCTCCTCAGCCTGCTTAACCTGCAAAACCAAACCCTGCACCCAACCATAGGTGCACCGGGTTTACACACAAACCCGGTAAGCTCACTAGAGCTCGTATGAGTGAAATCTAACTGGAAACCTCAAATTAAGCTCAAATAAAATAATCAAATCATAGAACCAACTTAGACCTCAAATTGTAAATTTACCCGATTATCAATCAATCCTCCACTAACTGCTACCAACGATTTCCCCCTCTGGTAAAACACTGATCCTCAACTTCGTCGCAAAATCCTCTAAACCAAACAAATCTACTAAAGCCCATAATACTCAAATATCCTCAAATAACAAAATTAAACCCTTAGCACCAAAGATAAAGAATTCCTAACTTCACAGATTCTCAACCTCAACTGAATCTTCCACTATCCTCAAATAGATTACTTAAGTTACACCTCAAGCTCAAAACTTAGAAACCAACTAACTTTCCCAATAACTTAGAATCAACCCTCATTTAAACCCTTGACCTCAAATAACCTCTATTACTCAAACCACGGTAACCGATTCTCGCCTAATCCTTTAAATTCAACAATTCTCAACACCTCACTGTCACGCTTTGAGATTCCCCAGCTTTAAAGCATTTCATAAAATTCACTAAAAACTCTATGTAAAAATCCGCGTTTGAAATCCATTTGAAAACTCTTTTAGAAATCAATAAATCTGATCAAAGTCCCAAATTATAAAACCAGAACTGTAATTTAATAATAAAAAACAATCTGTAAACTGACAAGATAAGGAAACCGTCACCCAATCCACATCCAGCTAACCTGCCGTACATGCGCAGGGCCCACAGCCTGTCGTACGCATGCAGGGCCAATAATCCTGCCGTACATGCGCAGGGCCTACCACCTGCCGTACGCATGCAGGGCCAATAATCCTGTCATACATGTGCAGAGCCGGAGTCTGTTATACACATGCACGGCCAGCAAACTGCCATATATGCACGCAGGGCCACCCCCAAAGGGCAAGGCATCCCGACACACGGCCCAAAGCCTATGTGTGTGCCGTGATGGGTCCCAAAGACCTATGAAATCTGATAATCTGAAGGGTACTGCAAAGGGTGGTTTGAAAATCCTTTTTCCATAAATCTCTTTTCGCCCATAAAACATATAAACTTTCCAATACTGTGAAATCATTATAAAATCTATTTTCGATAACCAAACCTCTAATATTTTCAAGATACGAATAAACCACATATGTTTACTTGAGAAACAAAACGTTTCCAAGCACATCAAATCTATTTCCATGCATTAATCCTCAAACCATGCTCAAGAATCAGATAATATTTCTCAATAAATAAAACTCAAAGTAAAGTTTAGGAAATGAAGTCCACTCACAGAGATAGCCTAGCTTTGGTCTCCGGCTGGATCGTCTCTGGGCTCGGAAACGTCGCCTAACAAGAGAACGACAATGCGTTAGAATATTATTCAATTTACGATCGTAAAAACACAAGTGCACGTTCTAGGCCTTACGCTCTAAAATCTATATTTAACTATAGCCCAACTTATTTTCCGTCTCGACTCAAAACCCATGCCACTAACTTATTTTTATCCGGTAATTTTCCCCAATAACCTCCATTCCACCTAACTTAACCGAAGATCGTCCGGGTGTCGTTTCGACAACCCATAAGTGCCCAATTTCGTCCCAAACTCACCATTTCTCCGATTTCCTTCAAATTGACTATTCTAAACCTCAATAATTGTTCCTAAAAATGAAAATCACACCCAATTTCAATTAAATCATCATAAATACCTTAAATTTCTAGAAATCTCGAAATGGGCATAAGCACCAACAATCAAACTTCCAATTTCCTTCATAATTTCCCAAATTTCTCGTTCCAATCTTCGATTATATGTTCCTAATGACAGAAATTACCTAAAACACCTAACAATTTGATTCAATTAATTTCAAAGACCCAAGCTAAACCCGAAAATAGCCTATAATCTCCCAAATTCAATCTCTCACAATTTCTAAAAATTGAACAACCCAACAATAAGGGAAAGGAAGCCCAAGAGGAGAGGAGAAAAACCCACCTAAAATCAAGGAGATTGACGCCGGAATCTGACCGGAATTTGAGGAGAGGATCGGTGGCTTTGGGGAGTTTTCCGAGCTGATTTCCTGCTGGAACGTGGCTGGCCGGCGTGGGGAAGCTTGGGGAGGGACGGTCGGCGGCTGGGGAGTGGTTCTCGCCGCCTGGGGTCGCCAGAAATGGCTGGAGCTGGAAGCTCCAGTCGCGCGCAGGTGAGAAAGAGAGATCACGAGAGAGGAAGAAAGGGGCTGGGGCAGCGTGAGCTTGCTGGCCGGCGACTGCGGTGCGTCGCGTCATCACCGGAAACACCGCGATCGCCGCCAATGATGCTGACTGTGCGCGACCTGAAGCTCGAGTTCTGGGCTGTTTCACGGGGAGGCGCCACCACGGGAAGGAAGAGGGGAGGGAGGCGAGCCAAAGATCGGCTCCAGCTGCCGCAGGACGCGCCCCCATGCGCCGGCAAAAGCTCTGGCTGAAGGTGAGGCTCGCGAGGAAGAGAGAGATTGCGGGAGAGAGGAGAGAGAAAACTGAAATGAAATCTGGGTTTCTGTGCCTTTTAAAATCTAACTTTTCCAAAATTACAAACTTGCCCCTCTCTTCACACGTTCGTAACTTCCAAACCGTAGCTCCAAATGACGCATGCTACTTGTCTACGAATTCATGGAGTCGAGCTCTACGCAACCATGTCAAAGTCAACTTTGAAATTTGGGTAACTCAAAAAGTCAACTTTAGGTCTCTTCTCACGTTTCTAACTTTCTAACCGGGGCTCTAAATAACCCATGCCGTGTATCAATGAACTCACGAGCTCAAGACCTTCCTAACGGACCCAAGGTCAAAGCTAAAATCTTACGAGAACCAAAAGTCAATGTTGGGCCCTATTAACATTCACTTAGGAATGTACGGATCGTTACAACACACGCCACTTACAACCATGAGAATTCTTATCAAAACATTCAGCTATAATCCTAAACCCTATCCTTATCATTCTTCGCATATACAAATCTGAAACCCAATTGCATAGCATATTTAACCAATTTCTGCCTAAACTCAGTTACACCTCCTTCAAATTGCTGACCAATAGATTCAATATAGCCTGACCACTCTTTGCTTAAATAACTTTTAGTTTCACCAGTTGCAAAATCACCTAAATACTGATTTGGATCAAGGAAACTCTCAAAATCTTTAGAACAACTACTACTTTTACCTTTGGATAATGGACTAGCTGTAGACCTAGAACCATACTCAGCTAAATCACCACCATCATGACTCACAACTATACTAACATGTGAAACTTTAAACAATGGCATAGCAGCAAACATCAAATGAAAATCCATACCACATTTCAATTTACAAGATTCAAGATTTGAAAAAGAGTAACATAATCTAAATTTCTCAGCCTTAAAAAATTTGAACCTCTTCATTACTTCACCACAAATCCAATCATAGGTAATCCCATTGGACAATCTTAAAAGAACAAACTCGTTGCAACATGTAACTCTTGAAATCACACCAACATCCATATTAATCTACATTGAAAGGAAAAACAGATATAAACAAGTAAGCAACAACTAAAAAATTTAATCAATTGTAACTGTTAAAAAATAACAACATGTAAGTACCAAATCTTAAAATGACACGCCCCGACCCTCGGGCACGTGCCTAAATTGCTGAAAACTGACAACTGTTTCCTGTGGACCCTTTTTCTGAAAATGTGAGCCATGAATATAAAATAATTTACTGAAATCACTGTAACTTTACAAAACAATTCACATAAAACCAAGTGTAAAACCTTTTACATAAAAAAAATCACAGTGTAAAATAACTTTCTGAAAACAGTGCTGGTCCCACTGCCTCGTCTTCTCTCCACTGCCTCCTCAGCTCGCTCAACCTGCTAAACCAAACCCTGCACCCAACCACAGGTGCACCGAGTTTACACACAAACCCTGTAAGCTCACTAGAGCTCGTGTGAGTGGAATCTAAATGAAAACCTCAAATTAATAATACAATATAAATGATCAATCACAAACCATCTTAATGCCTCAAGCACAGTCAAGCCTCCAGTCACAAATCATAAATCATAATCCTTAACCTAATCATCAATTCTCTACCCAAACCAAATCACTGTCCCAAATCTGTACTACCTCAATTAATCCTTCCACTATCCTCAAATAACCTTTAGAACACACTAAATCCTCAACTTGAACCATTGATACTCCGAAATCTTTTACTTACCCTTAAATCTCAAATGACCTTTGTTACTCAAACCCCGGTAATCAATTCTCACCTAAACCTTCAAATACAAAGTTTCCCAACACTTCACTGTCACCCCTTGAGATTCCCCTAGTTTTAAAACATTTTATAAATCCACTGAAAACTCTTTATAGAAACCTGCGTTTGAAATCCATTTTGCAAACTCTTTTAGAAAACAATAAAGCTGATCAAAGTCCCAATTTATAAAACAAGAACTGAAAACTCCGATAAATCAATAAAACTAGTCAGGTTCCCAAAATATCAATTAAGAACTGAAATCTACAATTCTCAAGAACAACTGTAAGCTAACAATATAAATAAAACCAACATCTAAGTACCCTGGAAAACTGGCCATACACTCGTACGGAATGCTGCATCGTACGAGCAGGGCGAATCTAACTGGCCATACACCTGCACGGAATTCTGCATCGTACAGGCAGGGCAAAGCTAACTGGCCATACACCTGTACGGAATTCTGCATCGTACAGGCAGGGCAAATAACTGGTCATACGTGCACGCAGAGCTGCCCCCAAAGGGCGAGGCACCGCAACACACGGCCCAAAGCCTATGTGTGTGTCACGATGGGTCCCAAAGACCTTACTGAACTTATCTGTAGCTAGGTACTCATACGGCAATTTAAATCCACTTTTAAGTTTTTCAAACCACAACTAATAAAATCCTTTCTTAAAAACCAAAGTTTCCAAGAACTGACAAATAAGATCAAATCTTTATCTTTAACCAAGAATAAATTGAGTTCTTAAAATCAGTTTCCCAAAACCGAAATCCACACCAAATCACCTTAACAAACAAAAATCTTAAAATCCTGGGAATCCCAATCCTAACCGAAAGTCTCCAACTGGAATTCACAAACCCTCAACACAATCACTGATCCTTACTTAGTCCTCACTAAAGTTCCAAACATTACTTAATTCTGTATCCTTAAATTATCGGTATTCCAGTCTTAATTCCGTAACCCCCCTTAACTAGTAACTCGCAACCAAATCAAACTAACAAGCACACAAGCAACCAAATAACCAACTAAACTGAGAATTAAAGGGTCCTAGGTTCACTCACATTGACCGCGCGAAAAGACCGAACTGCCCTTCGTGGCTCATTTGCTTGGATTCTAAAATCCAGCAGCATAACGGCATCGGGGATACAAATTCCCGAGCCAAGTGCACCTGTTAAGACCAGACAGTCCAAGAAATAAACCAGAATTCACGACAGGTTCACAATCAATCCAACAATCACGAAAACGGGCAGGAACCACCATACACGGTGGCTGCCCGACCCTCGGAAAACACGCGGAAAGTCCGAGAAACTCACCCAAACTCACCCACAAGCTCGGGTGGTTGGCCCGAGGTCGAAAACCAAGGAACGGTCGCTGGAACCGTCACACACAGCGAGTCCTACGACGGTCAACGGGCGATCAACTGCCAAAAACGAAAGTCGCGTTTAGCTAAAACAAACTACATGGGCACGTAGAGGAGATCGAGGGGATCAAAACTCGAACCTGGGTCGACGGCAAAAGTGGCTGGAACTGATGAAAACTGGCCGGAAAGCCGGCGGCACACCTACACTCGATCCGCCGCCCACGGCGGTCCCACGGGTCAATCGAACCCACCAACACGCTGGGCTTGACGAGAGGAAGAGATCTGGGCAGGTGGGAGGTCGCTTCGTCGCCGGAATCGCCGAGATCGCCGCCACGACGCCGACTGTGCGCGATCTGGTTCTCCACTTTTCGAGCTGTTTCACGAGGAGCCGCCACCATGGGAAGGAAGAGGGAGGCGGCGTGAGCACAGCGAGCCAAACACCAGACCGGCTCGCCGCCGGACGCGCCCCCACGCGCCGGCGAAAGGCACGGCTGGGAAAGAGGCTCGCGAGAGAGGGAGAAATTTCGGGAGAGAGGAGAGAGAAACTGTGTCCTTTTCTGGGGTTCTGTGCCCCCTTTTAAAAATCCCACTTTTCAAAATTACCAACTTGCCCCTCTCTTCACATGTCCGTAACTTTCAAACCGTAGCTCCGTTCGACGTGTGCTATGTGTCTACGAACTCGTGAGGACGAGACCTTTCCAACGAACCCAAAGTCAACGCGAACACATCATGGACCTGACCATATTGATTAAGGTTCGATTCCTCCTCTCTGCCACTCCATTCTGCTGTGGAGTGCTAGGGGTAGTGTATTGAGCCTTAATGCCATGTTGTTGCAAGTATGTAGCGAAAGGTCCCATGTGTTGTCCGGCCTCACTGTATTTTCCATAGAATTCCCCTCCCCTATCAGACCTCACCACCTTGATTTGCTTTCCTAATTGCTTTTCCACTTCTGTTCTGTAAATTTTGAAAGCTTCTAATGATTGTGATTTTTCAGATAATAGATAAACTGTACAATATCTAGAAAAATCATCAATGAATAGAATGAAATAGGAATTTTTGCAAATAGTTTGGCAGGGAAAAGGTCCACAAATGTTAGTGTGGACAAGCTCAAGTAAACTATGGCTTCGGATTGACCCTCTTTTCCTATGGGATGTTGTCTTTCCTTTTATGCATTCCACACAATCATTGAAATCCGAAAAATCCAATTGGGGTAATATATTGCCTTTGATTAATAATTGCATTCTTTCCTTTGATATGTGAGCAAGCCTCTTGTGCCATAACTTAGACGAAAATTCATTTTTCTTTGTTCCTTTATTTTGATGTGTGACAGAAATAGCATTAACTTCACTATCATTAGAACATTGTAACTTCCAGTGCTCATTTACTAAACATGCAGTGCCAGCCATAGAAGAATTAAGAAACAAATCCATACTTTCTTTATTGAAATTTAAACTGAAATTCCTTCTAGTCAATTGAACAACCGAAATGAGGTTCCTTCTTAAGGAAGGTATAACAAAAACCTCTTCTAAGACTAATGCAAAACCAGTTCCTAATCTAATGGAGACTGCTCCAATGGCTCTGACTGCTACTTGCATTCCATTCCCCACTCGAATGCTGACTTCATTCTTCCTTGGTGTCCTCCTTTTTGTGATACCCTGCAAAGAATTTGCAATATAAATGGGTGAGCCTGAATCAATCCACCAAGAATTGAAAGAATAGTCAACTAAATTAATTTCGAGATAGAGACAATATGGAATACCTTTGTGAATCATCCAAGCTTTCCATTGGTCACACTCTTTCTTAAAATGGCCTGTCTTTTTGCAGTGAAAACACTTAAACTTAGTGGTTTTCACTACCTTAAGGCCATCTTTTGATTTGGAAAAATTTGCATTGTCATTTGTTCCTTTATGTTTCTGAAATTGTTTCTTATGCTTCTTACTTGAGTTGACCTGCTGATTTGATTTCTGCACAAAGTTTACTTCTGCCACTGTCTTGCCTTTCTTCCCCCTCTCCTCCTCTTGCACACACATAGAAATCAACTCATTTAAGGTCCATTTCTCTTTTTGTGCAGCATAGATTGAGGTCAGATGCTGATATGACTCGGGCAGTGACATAAGCACTTGATGAACAATGAATTCATCTGCTATAGGTATGTTCAGCACTCTTAGCTTACCTATTGATATATAGAATATAACTTAACCCTAACTAAAGATATGATATCTTCTTTCTCTTTCTCACAACCATCAGTGCACCGCTACCAGTAAGACTTGCAGACTCTCTCTCTCTCTTTCTCTTTCTCTCTCCTCTCTCTCTCCCCTCTCTCTCCCCTCTCTATCTTGCAGCTTCATCTTCACCTTCATCTTTCTAAGTTATTTTCTCATTTTTGTTGCCCTCGAAAATTCCCTTTTGTTTCTCAAAAATTTTGCCGAAATTTCAAGAAAATTTCGCCGAAATTTTACGAAATTTTCCCAAATTCAGTGCATCTCTCTACTAAAATTTCGGCGAAATTATCGAAATTTTATCGAAAACTAGCTCGATATATAGATGATTTCGTATCGGGACCCCAAAAAAACGATAATTTCGACGAAAATACCGAAATTACACTTCTTGGCTAAATCTAGATCATTAAGACCTAGGACTATCTCAATGTCCTGCTTCCACTTTTTGAAGTTGTGACCATTCAATGGCTCAATGCTTGCAAAGCTCATTGATGCTGCAAAAAATCATTGTTTAATTGTCTCAGGTTAGTGCTGTAAGTAATGTATATGAATACCTGAGAATGAATTTTCCTACACTGCATGAGACCATTTTGTTCAGGTCATGGAGTGAGGTTTTAATTAATCATGTTCTCAAAATGCCATGAAATCTATTATTTTAAGTGTGCTCATGCATTTTGTTCAGTATAGAGAAACACTTAAAAGAATACTTGATCTCATAATATTCTGTAACATGCGAGCCTTAAGTTCTTAAATATCCATGTGTTTCATGTCAAAACACTAAATTAGACAGAATATGAGTATCTAATAAAACTAAGGCTGCTGCTATAATGGTGATTTTCTGCCTTTACTGTAGGTTTCGATAATAACTTTCATTATATTGAAGTTTTTGTGTTATCAATATAGTGAGTGCTATGACTAAATTAATGAGAAAATCTCTGTACTGAATGCGGATTAAAAAGAAAAATTGTGTCATGCACAGACTAAACAGCCATATATGATAAAGCATTAAACCAAATCAATTAATAAACCAAGAGATAACAGTTTGGTCAGGCACTTAAACGCAAGCAAGTTAAACAAATATGCTATATTAATTCATAAGATTGCTTGCATGGATTTCTAAATAAGATCAGGAATGAAAAACCAGTAGGGAAAAAAATTTATGCAGCAAGGCATAATTGCCATATGCAACAAATATAACTTTAAACTGTAAAGGTCGATTCTTTATTATCAAGGATTAGCAAGTATGTGTAGGCTCTGATACCACATGTAAGTTTATAAATATAACGAGCACATCTAACTAATCCCAATAACCTGCAATAAGACCACACAATACATCAGCTTCACACAAGACTAACCATTAGAAGCCATGTCAACGCTTTCAGTATCTGTTCGACAGTGTCAGTATCTGTTCGACAGTGTCTAGTATCTGTGCAGCAGCGCAAGTCTTCTGACCAATTTGATCCTTAATAGCAGGTCACCAATGGGATAGAACAACGAATTGCTTAGGATGATCAATTGGTCAGGGACCTGTGCCTTTATATATCTATTGAAACAGACTCCCAATGCCTCCCATTAAGGCGTTGGCAATCCAATCCTAATTTGACTATAATAAGGACTTTGACTTAATTAATATCTTGTACAAACAGGTATTTGGTACCCTTTGAGTAATCCTAATACTACATGGATACTGTCTTATATTCATTTAGGAATCCTATTGCTTGTTCTATAGCAATTAAGTCATCATGACTCCTAATGACATGTGGTTTAGTCCATTTGATTCTTACAAGTTGCACTACCAACTACATGCCTTACTCCCCTTGCCAAGGTTTGAGTCTATTTGTGAGTGCTTACAGAATTGAAATATCAGCTAATGTTATACTAATTTGTTTCTTTGTTCAATTGTCTATAGGTTATCAATATATGACAAGTTTCAGATCAAGGATGCTATCAAGTAAGCCTTGTTTTGTTCTTCTTTGTGTTTTTTTTTCCTTATTTTTCATTTTATAAAAGCAAGTACAACAAGACTTTAACATAGAAATATCTATAACTTAGATTAATTATAAGTAATGATAGCAACTGACTTTATTAATTTGATCTTTCCTCATCTCTTCAAAAAGTGTAACTGAACGTCAGGAGATCATCAAAGGCTAGCTTATCTGTTTATCTGTTCCCATTATTGTAAGTGTTCTGATTTGGGCTTATATTTTATGGTTGAATATTAAGAACTTAACATTCAAGGTTATGGGCAGTAGCGCAATTGAGAATATTGTGATTTACTCTTGCCAATATTAAGGCATACCATACCAGTGGCTCAAAAGGATTACCCTATTTGGAACATTCACTATTGTTGCCTTTACTTAGATCTTATCAAATGAAATTAAACCTTATTTGTGTAACTAGAGATCTATAATGTGAGATTTCAACATGATGAACCCATAATGTTTTAATTAGAATATATGAGGTTCTATTGCCTTTACATTAAAGTACAACCACCGTGCACGACCCCATACATTATTTATTTGATGCATGTTGTGTCGTTCAGGTCAAGTTTAATTTTCTTTGGTTTTCTTCAGAAAATTGAGCTATGGAAATGAATGAAATGTGGACAAAAAGAGCCACAATTAGATGATAGGCTTGAAGGCAAGATGAAGGATGGGAGCAGAAATGATAGGAGTTGTGGACAGGGTAACTCTCCAATTCAAATGACAATGCTAGCTAGTCCTACTTGCTCCTCAAAAAGAGTTGCCATTCAAGCGAAGAGGATGGTTTAAAAGATGAAGAACTTGAAGAATTTTCACATTCAAGGTAATAAGTCATGAAGCTTTTTGTCTCCCTCTCTCTCTCTCTGTATATGTTTTTCTGTAAATTTTCTTGTGTGAATCCGTGCTATAGAATCTGACAAAGTACATTATAGGAAAGAATACCTGACTGGCTAACATGAATTTCCTAATCAGCAAGGATTCTTGGTCAGTGTTAACGCCTCCTTTAATCGCTTTTGCTCTTTCATTCTTTCTTTCCTTTTTTATTTCTTTCTTATTATGTCTTTTCAGTTTTCAGTTGGCTTCTAATAATCTCTTTATGTCTATGAATATTTCTCTTCTTTCAAATAGCTTGCTTCGAATGTCAAACTGAATATCATATTCTTACATGAATTTTCTCATTGAACATGAAATTTATCATTCATGGTATGCTTTATTATTTATGAATGGAACTTAATTCACATTAAGGTGATTAGAGGCAGAGCTTTTATATGGCCTCTGATTGTTTGATTGTTTAAACATTGGGACCTTTAAGTTTTATTTTTTTTCTCTTGTTTGTGCATGCTTGGTGTTGGGGTGGGTTGTGGAATCTCATTGGTAACTTGGTATTCATTAGTCATTATTGCAAGACAGTAAGTAAATGCTTTTTCCTGCGCTACTTTTATTTGTCACTCTTTGACATGGAGTGAAGGCCAAAGGCTGTCTTAATGCATGTAAATTACCAAATATTTGGACTATTTAGCTGAAATGGGCAGTCTTATCTCTTCAAAATGTATATTTCATGTTAATTTATTATAGATGTTTAGTTTCCAATGAGTAGTAGAAGAAAAAGAAGAAAACACATGGATTTAGAATGCATTATGTATAGTTCTCTCAAAACCTTTGAATCTCTCATTTGTTAGTGGGAGTCATTTCATGAGTGAAGGAGGTGTTCATTACTATTCCAGTTTCTCCTGCTGCAATAACTACATGGTTTTTTTTTGTTTTTTTATTTGGGTTTCTTTTGTTCATTATTTTTTATAAAATTTATTTTTGTGGATGTGTACGCCATCAATCACCAACTGTTTATTGGAGATGGACTGTACAGGTATTACTTTGGCATATAATGAAATTCTAGAATTCTTATGTGTAACCTTTGTGTACAGATTTACTACAAAGCTCATACAAAATGATCTAGACAAATATTATTGGAGTTGGCTTTTTAGTAGAAAGGAAAAAAAAATGCATTTTCCTTTCTCAATATATAGTCACTTACAAATCTCAAATAGAGAATGAAATTTACTTTCAGCCGAGTTTAGATAAGCTTTAAAAATCACTTGCACTCATTTTTTTGTATGGCTTTTACTTTGGCAGGGAGGAGCTGGAAAACATTTTCTTTGCCATGCCTGCGGTATTTATAGGTATGTTAGGTACATACCTATTTATTATTATCTGACTAACTTATTTGTAATTAACCTGCATTGGTTCTCTACTGTAGATGTTTAGGTATATGCTGACACGCCCCGACCCTCGGGCACGTGCCTAAACTGCTGAACCTGAAAACTGTTCCCTGTGGGCCCTGTTTCTGAAACTGTGAGCCATGAATAATAAAATAATTTACTGAAATCACTGTAAATTTCAAAACACATTTATAAAATCAAGCTGTAATATCTTTTACATAAAAATCAAACGGTAAAACAAGTTTCTAAACACCGCTGGTCCCACTGCCTCGTCTTCTCTCCACTGCCTCCTCAGCTTGCTCACCTGCAAAATCAAAACCCTGCACCCAACCACAGGTGCACCGGGTTTACACACAAACCCGGTAAGCTCACTAGAGCTCGTGTGAGTGAAATCTACTGTAAACCTCAAAATAAACTCAATTAAAATAATCAGTCACAAACCATCTTAATCCTCGAATCACAATTAAACCACAATTCATGATTCATAACTGATAATTCTTAACCTGGACACCGATCCTCTAACCAATCCAATTCCCACTGTAATCCTTAAATCCCTCAAACATCCTCAATTTAACCTCTAACTGAAAGATCACTCCAATTTTCCATAAATGGTCCTCTAAACTGGAATCACCTCAGATTATATCACAACATCCTGACTTAGAATTCCACTAGTTCCTCCAATACTCTTAGAATCCTCGGAAATTCCGTTCCTAATTCTGTATCCCTCTTTACTAGTAACCAGCAATCCAAAACAAACAACACACTAGCAACCAAGTGACTAATTTAACTGAGAATTTAAGGGTCCTAGGTTCACTCACCGTGATCACGCGAAAGACTAAACTACCCTTCTTGTCCTTCGTGGCTCCTTTGCTCGGATTCTAAAATCCGGCAGCATAACGGCATCGGGAATACAATTTCCCAAGCCGCACGTACCTGTTAAGACCAGACAGTCCAAGCAACAACCAGAAATCACAACAGGTTAACAATCAAGCCAACAATCGCGAAAATAGGCGGAAACCACCACGCACGGTGGCTACCCGACCCTCGGAAATCACGCGGAAAGTCCGAGAACTCACCCCTAAGCTCGGGTGGATGGCCCGAGGCCGAAAACCAAGGAAACGGTCGCTGGAACCGTCACACGCAGCGGGTCCCGCGACGGTCGACGAACGGTCAACGGTGGTCAACTGTCAAAAACGAAGATCGTGTTTAGCTAAAACAAATTACATGGGGACGTAGAGGGGATCGAGGGGATTAAAACTCGAACCTGAGTCGACGGCCAAAAGTGGCCGGAAAAGGGTGAAATCAGGCCGGAAAACCGGCGGCACACTCACTCTCAAACCGCCGCCCACGGCGGTCCAACGGTGCGATTGACCCCACCAACCAGCTGGGCTCGACGAGGGGAGAAGATCTGGGCGGTCGTTGGGCCTCGTCGGCGCCGGAAACACAGAAATCGCCGACGTGACGCCGACTGTGCACGCCCGAATCTCCACTTTCCGGGCTGTTTCACGGCGAGCCGCCACCACCGGAGGGAAGAGGGGAGAGAGACGAACACGGGAAGCCGTCGATCAGCCTCAGCCGCCGCCGGACGCGCCCCCACGCGCCGGCAGAAGGCGCGGCTGGAGATGGGTGTCGCGAGAGGGAGAAACTTCGGGAGAGAGGAGAGAGAAAACTGGGTCTGTCTCCTTTCTGGGGTTCTGTGCCCCCTATTTAAAAATCCCACTTTTCCAAAATTACCAACTTGCCCCTCTCTTCACACGTCCGTAACTTTCAAACCGTAGCTCCGTTCGACGCGTGCTACGTGTCTACGAACTCGTGAGGACGAGACCTTTCTAATGAACCCAAAGTCAACGCGAAAACACCTCCCGAACAAAAAGTCAACTTTTGCTCCCTTTTAAAAGTCAAACTTTAAATTTGAAAACGTCCAAAACACTTTACTTTCCAAATTAAAATCCCGAAAATCTTTAAACAGCTTTTCAAAACA
Organism: Purshia tridentata; assembly: GCA_003254885.1. Taxonomy (NCBI): domain Eukaryota; kingdom Viridiplantae; phylum Streptophyta; class Magnoliopsida; order Rosales; family Rosaceae; genus Purshia; species Purshia tridentata. The sequence goes on along the minus strand of QANT01002141.1, from coordinate 44,460 downwards.
CTTTTGAAAAGTGCGGGGTGTTACAAACTACCCCCCTTAAAAGAATTTCGTCCTCGAAATTTCCAAGGGAAAGTAACAAACAAAGTGACTTCTCACAGTCACCAGCAAACAACACAAGCAAGTACAATCACAAGCAAACAAAGGCACACAAGTCCAACTGAAAACCCTTTCAAACTTTTCCTTTTAAAACCGAAACTTTTTTCAAAACTGAAACCCTTTTTCAAAACCTTTCTGAAAAACCAAAACTGAGCACAACACAAACAAGCAAGCAAACACGTACGCCTTAACTGGAAAACTAGCGACAACAAAGTGTCGTGTTCTTCTCGTAACTGAACTCCAAAACCGTCGGGTACGACCCGCAAGGTCTTCACTGCCTTTGAGTAGCCTGCCTTGCCATAACCTTTGACAACTGCTGAGTCTGCTTTTCCTGAACTTCCACTACGCTTTCGCTGCGCAACTCTGAACAACGTCGAAAAGCAACGGCAACTAACGAGCAACTGGTCAAACGTGACCTACAACTCGAGAAAGGCACTAAAGTACCCCAAACGTCCGTAAAACCAACAGTCTAGGTCCCACCTAGCTACTTCCTCGGTAACCCCGCTACCTCGTAAGCTAAGTCACTAGAGTGAAACTGTTCAAACCACTAAACTTCCTTTTCTAAACCTTAACCAAACTAACTCTGTTCTCACTGAGCAACCTTACCAACTGTCAACTTCCCTTAACTAACTATTCCTTTTCTAAACCTTAACCAAACTAACTCTGTTTTCACTGAACAACTTTACTAACTGTCAACTTCCCTTAACCAACTTCCAACCTTTCCAAGCTTGCTGAGGAGCAGGAGAGACGATGGCAGTGCGAGGGACACGTCTGAAAACTTTCTCAAACCCTGTCATGGCTCACATCAAAACATTGTTTCTGAAAATACTTTGAAAATTCTATTCTTTTCTCAAATTTGTTTTACTGAAACTGGGTTTTTCCCAAACTGTTTTGCTTTCCAACTGACTTTCCTCTGTAACATCACCTTTCCAGCTCCGGGCGGTGTGGGATCGCTCACTTCACCTCACCTGGTAGCTTGCCGCTGCCCCGCAGCCGCCCACATCAGGGTCTTGGTCCCTGGGTCTTGCAATCCCCACACTTCCGGCCGGTCTAGCTCTGATACCATATTGACACGCCCCGACCCTCGGGCACGTGCCTAAACTGCTGAAACTGAAAACTGTTCCCTGTGGGCCCTTTTTCTGAAACTGTGAGCCATGAATAATAAATAGTTTACCGAAAATAACTGTGAATTTCAAAACACATTTATAAAATCAAGCTGTAAATCTTTAACAAATAAAAACAGTTGTAAAATCAAGTTTCTGAAGCACTGATGGTCCCACTGCCTCGTCTTCACTCCACCGTCTCCTCAGCCTGCACACCTGCAAAACCGAACCCTGCACCCAACCACAGGTGCACCGGGTTTACACACAAACCCGGTAAGCTCACTAGAGCTCGTGTGAGTGAAATCTACTGAAAATCTCAAAATAAACTCAATTAAAATAATCAGAAAAATCATTACATTCGCAAATCTTTCTCAAACCTCAAATCACAGTCAAACCTCAAATCATAAATCATGATCATTAACCTGGTCACCGATCCTCTAACCAATCCAATTCCACTGTAATCCTTAAATCCCTCAAACATCCTCAATTTAACCTTTAACTGAAAGATCACCTCAATTATTCTTAAATGGTCCTCTAAACTGGAATCACCTCAAATTATATCACAACGTCCTGACTTAGAATTCCACTAGTTTCTTCAATAATCTTAGAATCCTCGATATCCATTCTACCAACTTAAACCTCAATTAATCCTTCCACTGTTCTCAATAACCTTTAGAACCTACTAAATCCTCAATTAAAAATAACTGATACTCCGTAACCTTTTACTTACCCTTAAATCTCAATTGACCTTGTTACTCGAACCCCAGTAATCAACTCTCATCTAGACCTTTAAAACCAAGGTTTCTCAACCTCACTGTTACCTTTTTGAGATTCCCCAGCTTTAAACATTTTCATAAATCTACTGAAAACTCTTTACAGAAACTCGTGTTGAAATCCATTTTGCAAACTCTTTTAGAAAACAATAAAGCTGATTAAAGTCCCAATTTGCAAAACAAGAACTGAAAGTTCCGATAAATCAATAAAACTGGTCAAGTTCTTAAAATATCAATTAAAAACTGAAATCTATAAATTCTCAATCACCACTGTAAGCCAACAAGATAAATAAAGCCATCGTCTAAGTACCCAGGAAAACTGGCCATACACTCGTACGGAATGCTGCATCGTACGAGCAGGGCAAATTTAACTGGCCATACACCTGCACGGAATTCTGCATCGTGCAGGCAGGGCAAAGCTAACTGGCCATACACCTGTACGGAATTCTGCATCGTACAGGCAGGGCAAAGATAACTGGCCATACACCTGTACGGAATTCTGCATCGTACAGGCAGGGCAAATAACTGTCATACGTGCACGCAGAGCTGCCCCCAAAGGGCGAGGCACCGCAACACACGGCCCAAAGCCTATGTGTGTGTCACGATGGGTCCCAAAGACCTTACTGAACTTATCTGTAGCTGGGTACTCATACGGCAATTTAAATCCACTTTTAAGTTTTTCAAACCACAACTAATAAAATCTTTTCTGAAAGAACCAAAGTTTCCAAAAACTGACAAATAAGTTCAAATCTTTATCTTTAACCAAAAATAGCTGAGTTCTCAAAATCGGTTTCCAAAACCACAAGCCACACTAAATCACTTTGAAAAACAAAAATCTTAAAACCCCCGGGAATCCCCATACTAACCAAAAGTCTCCAACTGGACCCACCGGCCCTCAACAAACCACTAAATCCTTACTTAGTCCTCAATCAGTCCTTTAAATCCTCGGAAATTCCGTTCCTAATTCCGTATCCCTCTTTACTAGTAACCAGCAATCCAAAACAAACAACACACTAGCAACCAAGTGACTAATTTAACTGAGAATTTAAGGGTCCTAGGTTCACTCACCGTGACCACGCGAAAAGACTAAACTACCCTTCGTGTCCTTCGTGGCTCCTTTGCTCGGATTCTAAAATCCGGCAGCATAACGGCATCGGGAATACAGTTTCCCAAGCCGCACGTACCTGTTAAGACCAGACAGTCCAAGAAACAACCAGAAATCACAACAGGTTAACAATCAAGCCAACAATCGCGATGAATTTAAGGGTCCTAGGTTCACTCACAGTGACCGCGTGAAAAGACTAAACTGCCCTTCGTGTCCTTCGTGGCTCCTTTGCACGGATTCCAAAATCCGGCAGCATAACGGCATCGGAAACACAATTCCCGAGCCGAGCACACCCAAACTCACCCACAAGCTCGGGTGGTTGGCCCGAGGCCGAAAACCAAGGAACGGTCGCTGGAACCGTCACACGCAGCGAAGCCCACAGCGGTCAACGAGCGGTCAACGCCGGTCAACTGGGTCGACGGCCAAAAGTGGCCGGAAAAGGGGGAAATCAGGCCGGGAAGCCGGCGGCACACCCACGTCCAATCCGCCGCCCATGGCGGTCCAACGGCGTGATCGACCCTACCAACAAGCTGGGCTCGACGAGGGGAGAAGATCTGGGCGGTCGTTGAACCTCGTCGGCGCCGGAAACACAGAAATCGCCGACGGTGACGCCGACTGCACACTCTCGGATTTCACGTTCTGGGCTGTTCCACGGGGAGCCGCCACCATGGGAAGGAAGAGGGGGAGCCGGCGAGCACGGCGAGCCGATCTTATTAACATGTTATTACAAATTCAAATAATGTATGACACGCCCCGACCCTCGGGCACGTGCCTAACTGCTGAAAACTGACAACTGTTCCTGTGGGCCCTTTTTCTCTGAAACTGTGAGCCATAAATATAAAATAATTTGCTGAAATAACTGTAAGTTACAAAAACACATTTGTAAAATCAAGCTGTAAAATCTTTTAAATAAAAATCAAACGGTAAAACAAGTTTCTGAAGCACTGCTGGTCCCACTGCCTCGTCTTCTCTCCACTGCCTCCTTAGCTTGCTCAACCTACAAAACCAAAACCCTGCACCCAACCACAGGTGCACCGGGTTTACACACAAACCCGGTAAGCTCACTAGAGCCCGTATGAGTGAAATCTAAATGAAAACCTCAAATTAATAATTCAGTAGAATAATCAAATAACATTCCAGCTTAGGCCTCAAACCACAATCAAACCACAATTCATAAATCATAATCCTTAACCTGTTCGTCAATCCTCTAACCAATCCAATTCCACTGTAATCCTTAAATCCCTCAAACATCCTCCAATAATCTTAGAATCCTCGATATCCATTCCGAACCAACCTAAACCTCAATTAATCCTTCCATTGTTCTCAATAACCTTTATAACTTACTAAATCCTCAATTAAAAATAACTGATACTCCGAAACCTTTTACTTACCCTTAAACCTCAATGACCTTTGTTACTCAAACCCCGGTAATCAAGTCTCGCCTAAACCTTTAAATTCAACAGTTCTCAAACCTCACTATTACCCCTTTGAGATTCCCCAGCTTTAAAACATCTCATAAAAATCCATGAAAGAGAAAGTAGCTACCAATTTTAATTTCCGCTTTAAATCCACTGAAAACTCTTTATAGAAATCCGCTTTTAAAAATCCATTTGCCAAACTCTTTTAGAAATTAATAGAACTGGTCCAAGTCCCAATTTATAAAACAAGGACTGAAAACTCTGATAATCAGTAAAACTAGTCAAGTTCTCAAAATATCAATTAAGAACTGAAATCTATAATTCACATAGAGGGAAGATAATTATAAAGAACATAATTTTCAAAGGAGCGTTTTCCATCTAAGCACCCAAGTAACTTATCCTTCCACTTGCACCGTCGCAACGCCGTCATGCAAGTGGATTTAGTGGCCCTTGTACCGTCGTAACGCCGTCATATAAGAAGCCAGGATGTCGTACGTGCTTATCCTTCCACCCGCACCGTCGTAACGCCGTCATGCGAGTGGATTCGGTGGCCGTTGTACCGTCGTTTCGCCGTCGTACAACGGGCCAGAATGTCGTACGTGCACGCAGACTGCCCCCAAAGGGCGAGGCATCCCGACACACGGCCCAAAGCCTATGTGTGTGCCGTGATGGGTCCCAAAGACCTGTATAACCTGAGAAGCTGTACGAATAGCAACTGGGTGCTTTGAAAACAGTACCAATCCGAAAATGATATTTCCATTTCAAATCACCGAAAACCATTTTCAAAACCTTTTTGGATATAACAGAAAATCCATCGAAACCAAAACTCAAACTTAATATTAAATCATCTCTTAAAGAACCAACGTCATCAAAACGGATAAGTAAAATCAAATCTTAAATTTTACCCGAGAATAAACTGAATTCTCAAATCAGTTTCCAAAACCAAATCCATACTAATCACCTTAAAAAGCAATAACTTTAAAACCCTCGGGAATCCCAATCCTAACCAAGAGTCTCCACCTGGACTCCTTATCTTCAACCACCGCTAAATCCTTACTAAAAATTCTCACTGAAGCTCCAAACCTTACTTAATTCTGTAATCTCAAACAATTCTTAAACTATCGGTATTCCAATCCTAATTCCGTAACCTCCCTTAGCTAGCATACAGCAACCAAAACAAACAAGCATACAAGTAACCAAGTAGTTAACTAAACTGAGGATTAAAGGGTCCTGGGTTCACTCACAGTGACCAAGCAAAAGACCGAATTGCCCTTCGTGTCCTTCGTGGCTCCTTTACTCGGATTCTAAAATCCGGCAGCATAACGGCATCGGGAATACAATTTCCCAAGCCGCACGTACCTGTTAAGACCAGACAGTCCAAGCAATAAACCAGAATTCACAAACAATCCAACAAACAACCGAAACGGCGGGAACCAACCTGCACGGGGGTTGCCCGACCTCGGAAAACACACTCGAAGGGTCCGAGAAACTCACCCACAAGCTCGGGTGGTTGGCCCGAGGCCAAAAACCACGGAACGGTCGCTGGAACCGTCACACACAGCGGGTCCCACGACGGTCAACGGCAGTCAACTGTCAAAAACGAAACTCGCGTTTAGCTAAAACAAATAACATGGGCACGTAGAGGAGATCGAGGGGATCGATTCTCGAACCTGGGTCGATGGCCAAAAGTGGCCGGAAAAGGGGGAAATCAGGCCGGAAAACCGGCGGCACACCCAACGCCGATCCGCCGTCCACGGCGGTCCAACGGCGCAATCGAACCCACCAACAGGCTGGGCTTGGCGAGGGGAGAAGGTCTGGGCAGTCATTCGGCCTCGTCGTCGCCGGAAACGGCGAGATCGCCGCCGTCTGGGTGGTCGTTGAGCCTCGTCGGCGCCGGAAACAGCGAGATCGCCGACGGTGACGCCGACTGTGCACACGCGATTCTCCACTTTTCGGGCTATTTCACGGCAAGCCGCCACCACCGGAGGGAAGAGGGGAGAGAGACGAACACGGGAAGCCGTCGATCAGCCTCAGCCGCCGCCGGACGCGCCCCCACGCGCCGGCGGAAGGCGCGGCTGGAGATGGGTGTTGCGAGAGGGAGAAACTTCGGGAGAGAGGAGAGAGAAAACTGGGTCTGTCTCATTTCTGGGGTTCTGTGCCCCCTATTTAAAAATCCCACTTTTCAAAATTACCCACTTGCCCCTCTCTTCACACGTCCGTAACTTTCAAACCGTAGCTCCGTTCGACGCGTGCTACATGTCTACGAACTCGTGAGGACGAGACCTTTCCAACAAACCCAAAGTCAACGCAAAAACCTTGCCCGAACAAAAAGTCAACTTTTTGCCCCTTTAAAAGTCAAACTTTAAAATTCAAAACCTCCAAAACGCTTTACTTTCCAAATAAAATCTCGAAAACCTTTAAAAAGCGTTTCAAAACCGCTTTTGAAAAGTGCGGGGTGTTACAATCTACCCCCCTTAAAAGAATTTCGTCCTCGAAATTCCCAAGGGAAAGTAACAAGAGAAGTGACTTCTCACAGTCACCAACAAACCACACAAACAATCACAAGCAACAAGCAAAGGCACACAAGTCCAAACTGAAAACTCGTTCAACTTTTTTGAAACCCAAAAACTCTTTCCAAACTTTTCTTTTAAAACCGAAACCTTTTCAAAACTGAAACCCTTTTTCCAAAACCTTTCTGGAAAAACAAAACTGAATACTGGCACAACAAGCAAGCAAGCAACCAAGTAAGCCTTAACTAAGGAACTAGCGGCAACAAGCTTGTCGTGATTTCCTTTCGTAACTGAACTCTGAAACCTTCGAGTACCACCTGCAAGGTGTTCACTGCTTTTGAGTAGTCTGCCTTGCCACAACTTTTGACAACTGCTGATTCCGCTTTTCCTGAACTTCCACTACGCTTTCGCTGCGCAACTCTGATCAACGTCGACAACCAGCCACAACTAACGAGTAAACTGGTCAAAAGCGACCCAAAACTCGAGAAAAAGCACCAAAGTACAACCCCGAACGTCCGTAAGAACAACAGCCTAGGTCCCACCTGGCTACTTCCTCAGTAACTCTGCTACCTCGTAAGCTAGCTCACTAGGGTGAAACTGTTCAAGCCACTAAACTTCCTTTTTCTAAACCTTAACCAAACTAACCTTGTTCTCACTGAATAACTTTACCAACTGTCAAACTTTTCTTAACTAACTTCCAATTCTGCTGAACTTGCTGAGGAGCAGGAGAGACGATGGCAGTGCGAGGGACACATCTGAAAACTTTCTCAAACTCTTTCATGGCTCACCTCAAAACATTTTTCTGAAAATACTTTGAAAATTCAAAACTTTTCTCAAACTGCTTTTACTGAAACTGTAGTTTTTCCAAACTGTTTTGCTTTCCAACTGGCTTTCCTCTGTAACATCACCTTTCTAGCTCCGGGCGGTGTGGGATCGCTCACTTCACCTCACCTGGNGGAAATTAGAATGAAAGACACCGAGTCCTTTTCAGATTTCTATGGAAGATTAGAAGCTCTAACAAATGAAGCCATATCCTTAGGAAAGCCTTTTGAGGAGTCCACCTGACACGCCCCGACCCTCGGGCACGTGCCTAAGCTGCTGAAAACTGACAACTGTTCCATGTGGGCCCTATTTCTGAAATTGTGAGCCATGAATGTAAAATACTTTATGAAAGCACAACTGAAATTTTACAAAACCATCCATATAAAACCAAATGAAAAAACCGTAAAATAAGTTTTTCTGAAACTGCCGCTGGTCCCACTGCCTCGTCTTCTCTTCACTGCCTCCTCAGCTTGCTCAACCTGCAAAATCAAAACCCTGCACCCAACCACAGGTGCACCGGGTTTACACACAAACCCGGTAAGCTCACTAGAGCTCGTGTCAGTGAAATCTACTATAAACCTCAAATTAGTAATTTAATAAAATAATCAGATCATAATCCATCTTAAGTCTCAAAACAGAATCAAGCCTCAAGTCACAAACACAAATCTTAGCCTGATTACCAAATCCTCTAGCCAATCGATTCCACTGTGCCAAACTGTAATACTTCTATTTATCCTCAATTCCACCTCTAAACTGAAATAACCTCGAAACCATCCACGAGATCCTTACTTGGGATCCAACTAGATCCTCCAACTGGAATCCACTAATCCTCGAATAACCTTTAGAACACACTAAATCCTCAACTAAAACCATTGATACTCCCAAATCTTTTACTTACCTTTAAATCTCAGAAGACCTTTGTTACTCAAACCCTGGTAATCCGTTCTCGCCTAAGCTTTATATTCCAAATTCTTAACACCTCACTGTTACCCTTTGAGATTCCCCAGCTTTAAAACATTTTATAAAAATCCACTGAAAACTCCTTGTAAAAATCCGCATTTGAAATCCATTTTGCAACTCGTTCAGAAAACAATAAAGCTGATCAAGTCCCAATTTATAAAACAATAATTGAAAACTCTGATAAATCAATAAGACTAATCAATTTCCCAAAATAGCAATTATGAACTGAAATCTATAATTCGCAAGAACAACTGTAAACTGACAAAATGCGTTTTTGGTAGTGGGTTAGGTGTAGGTCGAAACCTGCGGTACATGCGCAGGGCTCACAACCTGCCGTACGCATGCAGGGCCAAGAATCCTGCCGTACATGCGCAGGCCCTACGACCTGCCGTACGCATGCAGGGCCAATATCCTGCCGTACATGTGCAGAGCCAGGGTCTGTCATACACATGCAGGGCCAACAACTGCCGTACGTGCACGCAGGGCCGCCCCCAAAGGGCAAAGCATCCCGACACACTGCCCAAAGCCTATGTGTGTGCCGTGATAGGTCCCAAAGACCTATCTGAACTGAGAAGCTGAACGAGTATCCAATTGGGTGCTCTGAAAACCGTACCAATCCGAAAAGAACATTTTCAGTTCAAATACCAAAATCCAGATTCCAAACCCTTTTTGATATGACGATAAAACTAATCAAAACTCAAACGTAAAATTTAATCCTTTCGTAAAGAACCAAAGTTTCCAAAAACTGACAAATAAGATCAGATTTTTATCTTTAACCAAGAATAAACTGAGTTCTTAAAATCAGTTTCCCAAAACCGAAATCCACACTAAATCACCTTAACAAACAATAATCTTAAAATCCTGGGAATCCCAATCCTAACCGAAAGTCTCCAACTGGAATTCACAAACCCTCCACACAATCACTGATCCTTACTTAGTCCTCACTAAGGTTCCAAACATTACTTAATTCTGTAACCTCAAATCACCTTTAAATCCTCAGAATTTCCAATCCTAATTCCGTACCCACTTACTAGCAAACAGCAAACAAGCAAAGCAAACAAACAAGTAACTGAACTGGAAAATGAGTTGAACTTAGGTTCACTCACTGTGACCGCGCAAAAAGACCGAACTGCCCTTCGTGTCCTTCGTGGCTCCTTTGCACGGATTCTAAAATCCGGCAACATAACGGCATCGGGAATACAAATTCCCGTGCCGAGTGTACCTGTTAAGACCAGACACTAAGCAATCACAACAGAGTTCACAACCAACTGAAACGGGCGGGAACCACCACACACGGCGGCTGCCCGACCCTCGGAAAAACACGAGGAAAGTCCGAGAAACTCACCCACAAACTCGGGTGGTTGGCCCGAGGCCGAAAACCAAGAAAACGGTCGCTGGAACCGTCACACGCAGCGAGTCCTACGACGGTCAATGGGCGGTCAACTGCCAAAAACGAAAGTCGCGTTTAGCTAAAACAAACTACACAGGGACGTAGAGGAGATCGAGAGGATCGAAACTCGAACCTGGGTCGACGGCCAAAAGTGGCCGGAAAAGGAGGAAAACTGGCCGGAAAGCCGGCGGTACACCCACACTCGATCCGCAGTCCACGGCGGTCCCACGGGTCAATCAAACCCACCAACACGCTGGGCTTGATGAGAGGAAGAGGTCTGGGCAGTCGCTGAACCTCGTCGTCACCGGAAACGTCAAGATCGCCGCCGATGACGCTGACTGTGCGCGATCTGGTTCTCCACTTTCCGAGCTGTTTCACGGGGAGTCGCCACCATGGGAAGGAAGAGGGAGGCGGCGCGAGCACGGCGAGCCAAAAACCAGGCCGGCCCGCCGCCGGACGCGCCCCCACGCGCCGGCGAAAGGCGCGGCTGGAAAGTGATGTCGCGAGAGAGAGAGAGGGACGTCGGGAGGGAGGAGAGAGAAAGTGTCTGAAAAAGTCTGGGTTTTTGGGCTTTTAAAATCACCTTTTTCAAAATTACCACTTTGTCCTTCTCTTCACACGTCCGTAACTTTCAAACCGTAGCTTCGTTTGACGCGTGCTATGTGTCTACGAACTCGTGAGGACGAGACCTTTCCAACGAACCCAAAGTCAACATGGAAACCTTGCTCAAACAAAAAGTCAACTTTTTGCCCAACTTTAAAATCAAACTTAAAATTCGAAAACACCCAAAACGTTTTACTTTTCAAATGAAAACCCGAAAACCTTTAAAAAGCTTTTCAAAACCACTTTGAAAAGTGCGGGTGTTACAGCGTCGCCCAAGCCCTTGGGCGACAGGCCTACGACGACGATTTTTGCGACGAAATTATTTTGTCGCCTAAAGCTTTGGGCGACGAAATGAAGCTTAGGGCGTAGTGCTAGCATGGGATTGTTTGTTGGTTTTGATCTGCAGAGTTAGTGAGAGCATGGTTTTTCTACCAGTATCCTCATTTTGTATTATGTAGTCATTAAAGTTTTGTTTTCAATCTTTTGGTTTTAAGAAGTACAGCTTAAAATTTGGTTTTGTTTAAATACATCTGGATTCGATAAACAAGTTAAATTTCCTTATCTATAAGCATGCTTTTGGATTATCTGGTTTTATCTATGCCATATGTCAATCTTGTTTTAAGGAATATAAGCTGAATTGAGTTATGAATGTTTCATTAGAAACATAGTGCATATTTTGAAATCTGATAAAGAAAAGGATATGGTATAGTAACAGTGTTTTATGCATTTCCATATGCTTTTGGATAATACTTTTTTTTTTTGGCCAAGCTTTTGGATAATACTTAACGAACTACATTAGTTACTTTAAATTTAACATGCATTGTCTTTTTGGTGTCTCTTGTGGTTGTGAATGCTTGCATGTGTAGTTTCTAAAACTTAGGATTACTTATTGAATCTGAAATTTTTTGAAGCTCCATGTGGGAAATCATTTCTGACAGAGAGTTGTGGAAATCAAAATTCAATGGCATTCTATTTGCACACAAGGGTTAAGCTCAGCTTCAATGGCATCCATTTAACCAAGTGGGTGAATGTTAGAGTTGATTTAACTGGAACTGGCTCTGGTCATATAGCTGTTGTAAGTGACTTGGAGCCTAAGCATCAACCAAGAGTTCTATTTTGAATATATATATATAGTGTTAACAGATGAAGTTAAAGGCTAAAGGGATTCTCAATTCTCATAAGATAATGACTATGTGTTCTAGGCTATTAGGTGTAATATTCTAGTGAGTCCTATAATGGGTAGGATTAACCATTATGTAAGGCATGGATCCCTCTGCACACAGTACACACGAAAAGGCATCTATTACCCATTAAGTGTGAAGGTGCTACCAGTGCAATTTTGAATTATGTTATATTTAACTGGAGCAAATTTGAAAGAAATAATTTTTTTTTTTTTTAAAGGAGGGTGGGATAATAGTTAAAAGGGATGGGAAAAGTATTTATTGAGTGAGTGTTTCAGTTTGTACATCAAAGGGTATTATAGGAATAACGAGGGATGGAAAGAGTGTGTTTTAATATTTTTTTCAAATATGATGGTAGGTGTAAAAATAAGGTGGGTTAAAAAATAAAATAGGAGGTGGAAATAGAACCACTCTTTATATTTTTTTCAAATTGAATAGTGGGTGTAAAAATAACTGGGTAGGGAAATAACATGAAGGGAAAATATAAGCACTCTATTACCATAGAGTTTTAAAGACTCTTATTATAATTACAACATAGTTCTAAAAACCTACAACTTATTATTTAACAAGAAATTTGATAAATCAGCAGCAAGTAAGATAGAGAGATGTATGAAAAATTATTACTCAACAAATTAAAAGAAGTACAATGTAACGACCTGTACCTTTTAAGTACATTATAATAGGGCCCAACTTTGACTTTTGGTTCTAGTAAGATTTTAGCTTTGACCTTGGGTCCGTTAGGGAGGTCTTGAGCTCATGAGTTCATTAACACGCGGCATTGGTTATTTAGAACCACGGATAGAAAGTTATGAACGTGAGAAGAGACCCAAAGTTGACTTTTTAAACTACCCGAATTCCAGAGTTGACTTTGACATGGTTGCGTAGAGCTTGACTTCACAAGTTCGTAGACACATAGCATGTGTCATTTGGAGTTACGGTTTGAGAAATACGGAGGTTCAAAGTGAGGGGCAAACTTGTAATTACGTTGAAATGGGTTTAAATTTCCAGAAATTTCTGGAAACTTTCCCCCCTTTTATTTCTCTCTCTTCTCTCTCCTTTACCACGCGAAGACAACACCCCCCCAAGCCCGTGAACTTCCCTCCTCCCTCTCCTCTTGCACGCAACCACCCACCCAGGCCATTGGCGACGTTCCCAGTCGCCGGCCAGCAACCCAGCCCTCCTCCCGTCGCCCCCAGCCCTCCCTCTTTTCTCTCTCGAGCTCTCTTCATTTCCCCTGCGTGCGAGTGTGCTGCTGCCATCAAGCCCGACCCATCTCCAGCGACATTAGGCGACGGGACTGGCCGAGAATCACTCCCCAGCCACCGGCCAGCCACCCCGAGCTCCCCCACGACAGCCAGCCTTCCTCCAACGCGAAAGGACGCCAAAAAAGCATCGAGCCCGCCGCCACTTGTTCATCGATTCCGGTCGCTTCCGGCCTTTGTTTGCCGTGATTTAGGCGACGTTTCTGAGCCCAGAGACGATCCAGCCGAAGACCAAAGCTATGCTATCTCTGTGAGTGGACTTCGTTTCCTAAACTTGGTTTATGAATTCTTTATGAATTTCATGATTTAGTTCGTATTTATATTTTGAGTTTTAATTGAATTTTATTATTTGAGAAATATTATTTGATTCTTAAGCATGGTTTGAGGATTAATGCATGGAAATAAATTTGATGTGCTTGATAACTATTTTTCATGACGATTTATTCGAGCCGTTAGATTTTGGAAACGTTTTGATTTTTCAAGTATACGTATGTGGTTTACTCGTATCTTGAAATATTAAGGGTTTGGTTATTGAAAAGGATTTTATAATTGTTAGTCTAATGATTTCCCAGTATTGGAAAGGTTATATGTTTTTATGGGTGGAAAGAGATTTATGGGAAATAGTTTTCAAAACACCCTTCGTAGTACCCTTCAGATTATCAAATTGCATAGGTCTTTGGAACCTATCACGGCACACACATAGGCTTTGGGCCGTGTGTCGGAATGCCTAGCCCTTTGGGGGTGGCCTTGCGTGCACATATGGCAGGTATATTGGCCCTGCATGTATATGACAGACTCTGGCTCTGCACATGTACGGCAGGATTATTGGCCCTACATGCGTATGGCAGGTTGTGAGCCCTGCGCATGTATGCCAGGCTATTGGCCTTGCATGCGTACGGCAGGTCGTGGGCCCTGCGCATGTACGACAGGTTCGGTGGATAACTGTTGGGTGAGCGTTTTTGTTATTACATCAGTTTCATAAGAATATTTCAAAGAGTATAAACTTTCAGTTCTGTTTGATGTTTGTCAGTTTGATTAATTTTAAATATTTATTTCTAGAAAATCTCAAAGTAGATTTTAAAGATATTGATTTACATAAAGTCACCAGTGGATTTTTACGAAATATTTTAAAACTGGGGGAATTTCAAAGAAGGTTTGTGAAATTTTAAGGAACTTGAAACTAAAGGTTTATAAATGCTTATTTTCGTTTATGTCCACTCACTGAGTTATCTCATTAGATTTATCCTTTGTTGTTGTTTTAATTTTCCCCCCAGGTTGTAGCGGTCGAGCAGTCGAGCCAAGGATGTCGAGGCAATCTAGTTAACTGGTGTAGTTTATAGGTGTTTAGTTATTTTTGTAAACCTCATTTTCTTAGTGAATTCTGTAGCCACCTCTGATAATCTTTTGAATACGTAATTAATTGATTTTGAAATTTGGGTCGGAGACCCTTTGGTTGTGGTAGAAGAGCTGTGGTGATTAGAAGTGATTTTGCAGGTTTTCATGGAAAAAGGGTTAGTCCAATTTCAGGGGAGATTCTGCCGAATTTTCGGTAGGATTTTCCTTGATATTGGATTCTCGCAGAATCACTCCGAATTCCAGGATGGAAGTTGGAGAGGATCCCGTCATAAAAGAATAATAGAACTGCAGAAATTTAATTTGAATCTTGGTGCCTATAGCCTATTGGACCTGAATTTGTTGCTTTTACCTTTATTCTAGCTATTGCTGTCGATGCTGTGGTTGTCGTTTGATACGAACCCCAAGGAGACAATGAAATATGCATATCATCACCTACTTCCCACATTTATCCAAACAAAATTCATTAGATTACATTTCTCTTGTGTACCTGTTGGAAAAAGACCATCCCTTACAACAACAACAACACACAACTGCAAATTTTTGGTATTTTATTTTGGAGGGTGATCGGTGTGGTAGGAAACGTGTTCCTAGACACAGTAAAGGAACCACAACATTTACTATACCCATTTCAGCATTTAATGCACAATCCAAACACCAAACACCACCTATGGATGAGTGTTTCGTTGGTAAAGAATAGGGTAAAGAGGGTGGTACACTAAATAGAATCCCAACATCAATATTTTAAATGCAGGTAGTACTCCTACATTCATAAAATTTGAACATATAAAGGTGATTAATTCATTGCTAACAAATAGATATACCAAATCAGATACAGATATAGCTACTGATTAATTATTTGGTAAACAATATCTATGATTATTAGATTAGCTAATCTTTATTTCAGAGTAAAACCAGCCTGAGTTTGAAACTTATCATAGAAGCTATTTAGTTAATAAAAAAAGAATTGCTTAAACAATCAATTTGACGGGCAGTACTGTTAGACGCATCAAATTTTGTTTATAAAATGATTTGACATTTTTTACTTATTCAAATTGTTGTTTATTTTAAATTTCATTTATTTCTGATTAGTAAGATACATATTAATATGTATCCAAACATGTTGTTTGATAACTTTAATTAGTATCATTGTTAATTGAAAATGGAATGGGTTGATTCCCTATAGCATACTCAAGCTAGGATTCCATATATAATTTAAGATTAGGTTGATTAATTTATAAGTTAGCATTGGGTTATGAAAACCCTAAGTAGCATATCAATTTATAAGTTAGCATTGAGTGAGGAGTCAATGAGGATGGTGGACTTGGCCACAGTCATGTGGAGAAAGACATAATAAAACCCAGGATGCCAGACAAAGTTGTTGAGTGATTAGAAGGGAATATTTGGGAGGATGTAAGGGGAATTAGAAGGTAATAACTAATAACGTGGGATTAGGGTTTGCGATGTGTACATATGGAAGCAAACAAAAACCCCTTTGTGGCTCTCTCTTTCTCTCTCTCTCTACTTCAGGTCAATGGGTCTATATATCCTATCATATATATTATATATTATTATTATTATTATGCACACAATTTCAGATTCTCACGAGAACTTGAAAACCCATTAATCTATAATTTACTGGAAAGGAAACAAAAAAAATTGAATATAAGAGAGAGAGAGAGACAGAGAGAGAGAGACAGAGAGACAGAGAGGAGCGAAGTCTTGAAAACCCATTAATCTATAATTTACTGGAAAGAAACAAAAAAAATTGAATATGAGAGAGAGAGACAGAGAGACAGAGAGGAGCGAAGAGGGTGGGGGAAAAGGAATCACACATGAGGGTGTCTTTCTCTCTCTAACATTTTTTATCCCGTCGTCTCCGGGGAGGGGAAATCCAAAGTGACCATATTTTTTGGTGCATTTGATGGGTTTTGACCAGAGAGAGAGAGAATTGATGTGAGAGAGTGAGTGAGTGAGTGAGTGAGAGAGAGAGATAGAGAAAGACCTTGTGCTCTTCTTCTTCTAGTGTCATTTTCCAACACATACTCTCGAGGATAACCACACCCAAATCCTCTCTCTCTCTTCTTTTCCTTTCCATGACTTTTCTCTCTCGTGAGCATGTCTGTTTGTTCCAGAAGATATTGCTGTCTTTCTTTGCTTTGTTAGCAGCTCCCTTTTAAGTTCTTCCAGTTTAGTCTTTAAACCCAACACACACACAAACACACAAACTAGTTGTGTTCTTTTCTTTCATATATAGCTTTCTACATATTCTTTGGAAAAGAACCAAATCTCTCTCCCCCTACCTTCAAATATCTTGATCAACCTCAATAAATTAAACCCACTTGCCAATATATATCAATATTAGCTCAACTTTTTTCCCCTTTTATTTTTGAAACTTTCTTCATTCACAAGTTGGATTGAGCCAAAAGAAAGAGAGAGAGAGAGAGAGAGAGAGAGAGATAGAGAGAGAGAGAGAGAGAGCCCCACTATTTGGTAAAGTAGAAGAGGTAGAGCAGCAGGAAGTGAAGATATAGAGAAGAAAATGCCCTTGGAAGGGACTTTCATTGAACCCTCTTCAACAAGTCATCCAGTACTTCCTGACCTCTCTCTTCACATTAGCCCTCCCCTTCCCAACACCACTTGCTCTTCATCTATTTCCAACACCACCACCGCCACCACTTGTACTAACCATACCCCCTTGACTACAACTAGTGATTATCATCTTCCCCAACGCCAAGCTTCACATACCACTGACCTCTCTCTTGGGCCACCACACAACCCTTATCATCATCAACACCAACACCAACACCAACAACAAAGTTTTCATCTTTACCGTTCTAACAATCATTTTAGTCACATAAACCATGGGGCTTCACTACTTGATCTCTCATCCGACAGTTTGAGGCCCATCAAAGGCATTCCCATCTATCAAAACCGTTCACTTCCTTTTGGCCAAAGGTCAGCTAATTCCTACCCTTTTATGCCATCCTCGGTGTCTCACTCGGCCATGCCGCCTTATTTCGGAGGCGGCTTGGATCCCATGTCCATCCTAAACCCCGGGCCTGATGTTGGGTCCTCCCCGCCGGCCTATCGTACAACAAGGTTCAACTCCGGGCTCTCCATGGATGCTTTTAAATCGAATCAATTGCATCATCACCATCACCATCACCACCACAATCAGTACGGAATTGGAGTTGGAACCTCCGAGGTTTCTCATGCTATGATGAGATCGCGATTTTTGCCCAAGCTGCCGACAAAGCGGAGTATGAGAGCGCCGAGAATGCGATGGACAAGCACCCTCCATGCCCGATTTGTTCATGCCGTTGAGCTTCTCGGTGGCCATGAAAGTAATTAACCAAAATATATCTACTTTTTATTCTTAATTTTGCAAATTAATTGCTTAATTGTACTCTTTCTCTTTCTTTTTTTGGTTCTTGATTTCTATTATGCTTTGCTTTATTAGCTTTTATATATATATATATATTCTCGGTGGCCATGAAAGTAATTAACCAAAATATATATATACTTTTTATTCTTAATTTTGCAAATTAATTGCTTAATTGTACTCTTTCTTTTTTTTTGTTCTTGATTTCTATTATGCTTTGCTTTATTAGATTATATATATATTTGCTTGTTTAATGGTTTTGAGGCTGGATTCAGGAGCTACTCCAAAGTCAGTTCTTGAGCTCATGGATGTCAAAGATCTCACTCTAGCTCATGTCAAGAGCCATTTACAGGTACAAATTAACACCCACACACAATCTCTCTCTCTCTCTCTCTCTCTCTCTCTCTCTCTCATGTGGGGCGGTGTTGCTCTATTGCACGGGGCACAGACACCAATGGAGGGTGTGAATGAACGAATTAAAGAGTAGGGTGCTATGAGTCTGAAAACTTCTGCTGGACTGCACAGTCTTATTATGTGCTTTCAATTCAGACACAAATTCAATTAAAAACAAAAGAAAAGATCCAAAGTAAAAGTAAAATGCATGATAAGAGACAAAAGTAGTCATCATTTCCCAATAATAAAGCTAATTATTCATTACTTCCTTATCCAACATCTTCCTCGTGATTAATGTTCCGCCTCTTAATTAATGATCAAACCATGACAACCTATATATTTATATCCCAGAACAGAAGCCCACGGAGAGAGTCAGAGTGAGATCTGAGTTAATGGGAAATTATTAATTTTTATATTCTTATATATATTTTTGTACTTTAGACTTGAATATTTTTCATTTTTAGTTTTGAATATATTTGTTTTCGTTCGTTGAAATAATGTGATTGTGATGAGTTAGCAAATGCTTCCAATGACTTTGTACAGATGTATCGAACTGTTAAGACCACTGACAAGCCTGCAGCTTCTTCAGGTAATTCGTATTGCTCAGCCTTAGCTACCTAGCTTCTTTTTCTTTTTCTTTTTCTTCTTTTCTTTTTTTTATTTTTATTTTTAGCAGCACCTTAACTTTTTACTGCTCATTCTGATCACATTGTTTCTTTCCCCATCTTAAATTTTTACCGCACACGTACTACATTTGAAAATTCCTCAGTTTCCAGTTTTTATTTATATTTTTTCCTTTGTACTAATTAATAAACCCTAATATTATATATATAGGCATGACTACACAGCACATGTGTCCATGCATGCATATACACTCACATCCATACATAGCTACATTACATATACTTATAACATATTATATCCAGCTAGCTTAAATATTATTAGACATAGAATTGAGGAAATTAATTTGATGCTGTTTAAATTATGACAATCAGATGGATCTGGTGAGGATGATATCATCTCTCCTATTGGCAGCGCCACTGATCATCATCATCATGGAGTACACAGTCAATTTTCTGATCAGCAACGAGGACTGTCTGATTGTGATCATTCGGCCACGGTGCAACCAGCCGACGTGGACTACCCTTCCAACACCCTATGGAGCAACTCTTCAAGGTATATATACATATATTTATCTCTCTCTCTCTCACACATATATATATATATATATATGCCAATAAGAGTGAATTAATGAACTATTGAATAAACACTGAGAAGGGACTTAATATATATGCGTACTGCTGGTTTCTTTTTGCTTTTGCATGGTACCTTATAAGCTTAGGAGTGCAAAACCACGTCCACCAGTTTTTTCAGAATAAAAAGAATAAAAGGGTTCCCCATACCACCAGCTTTTGCTTTATAAGTTTCTGCTTGCATGGTTTCCCTCTATCTTTTTTCGTCTTTTTTTCTGCTACGTACATATCTTCTTTCTTTACATCCATCATTAACATAAATATTTTATTCGACTCAAAGCCAGAAACAAATACAATTATAATTTTTTTTTTTTGGGTACAGTTGATGGGTTTTAAAAAGTAACAAACACAATCAGAATCGTGAATTAGGATCATATATATAAGAGAAAGCAACCACAGCTAGCTAAGTACACTTTTTCTTTTTCTTTGGAACTGAATAATATGATGATGTTTTGGGTATTAATTCTTTATTTTTACTAATTAATTGTAATTTTAAACTCGGGTGTGGTTCTTATTCTCTCTAAGAGGACATTACATATATCACCAAAAAGATCATTCCCTTGCTCGTCCACTTTTTCAAAGTTGGAATAACAATATATTTATTTACTACATATCGTATTCGACCTTGATTTATATATAGCATCCTTGTCAAATGACATTTAGCTTCTCTTTGATCTTTGTTTAATTAAACAAAAGAAACAAACAAACTCACCCCCATAACACCTGACCTCTTTTTCTAAGTATTTGCTTAATTTTATTATTTTAATTTTTAATTTCAATAAAGGATGAACTTTAAGTGAAAAAAACTCTAGAGGCCGTCCTTAATTAGAGTGCTCATAAGTTCAGTGTAGTACTTCAGCACAGATTTCAATTAATTAGAAGGGTCAAATGTGCTTACTATACATTATATATTTCCATCTAGGCACTGTGATTTCCTTGCCTTATATTCACATATAATTTCTAAATACCCACTGATTTCCTCAAAATATATTGCATATTTTATAGTTCCTTCAGCCATATTAAAGTATAGCCTTGTGTAGTTGTTTTAGCTAGATTTTGTAAAAGTTGGAATATTCAAAACAAATTGAGAATAAGTGGAAAGATCTATATATATAGGGGAAATTAAGGCAATCTGTTTGGGATTTTTTCTTTCAAATGTCAATTATCCAGATATATAGGAACCTTCTTGGATAATTGAATCTCTACTTAGGGATAAACATCATATAATTAGTCCAACTTCTAATGGCTCTCCACGATAGCCTCTACTACATCTTAATTACATGCAAGCTTGGATCTCTGAGGCTTTGTCTATCTCTGGTCACAACTCTCTTGCTGCTTCTGCATGCATTTTCGACCTGCTCCGATTATGCACTCCTCACCTCTTGAGTGAGGAGAAGGAATCTATATATCACTTGTGATGGAGACAAACAAAAGGTGACGTATGTAAGACGAGTAATAATCACACTTGCATGACACTGTTCTTAAAGCCAGTTTGATATTGCTATAAAATTAAATAGCTGTGAGACAAAAGTTGTTGTGAAGAAGAGTAACCCTCCACCTACTTATTTTGACCCTCCAAAAACAGTTCTATCATAATTTTAAAAATAAGCACCTCTAAAATTTAAAACCAATCACCTAACCCATTAAAATATAATTTTAAAGCATCTTTTTTCAACTATAAGTTCTGAATCCCAAAATGGCACTTGACCATGCACATGCATTATTGTGCCTAATTGTACAAAGCTTAGGAGAAATTTTTCGTTATTTATGATGTAACACTGACATGCATGTGATGTTATTCATAATCAACATGTTATAATATGGGTAGATGTCGAACTTATACATTTAGGATATAGTATTAATCAATATATATATGTACGTTATTATATATGTAAGTGTATTTGTAACACCATTTATGTGACCGGTGGTGTTTCACACAAAAAAATTACTCTAAACTTAAGCTTAACATATATAGGAGAGGCATAGCACAACAGACCTAGTGTGGACACGTGCCCCTAATCTCAACCCCCTTTCAATCGTTTTTTGTTAAAGATATATATTGTTTTAATGAAAATTACAAAAAAAACTCTCCAACTTTCAACTATCCTTCTTCTGTTTCTTTGTTTTATCTTTTCTGAGTCTGATCACTCTCTTTTTGCTTAATGTTTACTCACTAACTTTGAGTCCAAATTTTGCAGTATATAGGCAATATCTGAATTCTTAATGTAAATTGATTGACAATAAGTCTAAAGTGTAAAGAGAATGCTTGGATTAATTTCTCAAGTAACAGCATGTTAGAAAATTCTAACTCATTTCTAACTCCTCCACCGAGAGACATGTTCCCTCGTTTCATGACCTAAATGGGCTCTTGTCTTGCCTTTTGCACTAGCTCAATATATGAGCCTTTATTTTTTAAAACTTTGCTACAATTATTACAAAGATAATTTTCATTACTAATTAATGGCTAGCTAATAAAGTATGTAGTAATTGTCTCGATCACTTTGTTTGGAAAATTGAAGAATGAAGATATAAACAAATATATAATAAGAATAATATATATCAATATATATTCATTTCGTTTATTATTGACTTTGAAATTTGCTTGCCAGAATAAAACTGAACTTATGGAACAATTCTTAGGCCATGAGAATGTTTATGTCAAATTTTCATGGCAGAATATATATAAACCAACCCAGTGCTTAATCACTATATCTATTATCTTATTTTAGTTCTAATACAAGATATTAAACTCTTGACGCATCCTTCTCGATCCTAACTCATTTTCTCATCCTCTATCACGACTATAGCTAGAGCTTGTACACCTATCTCCTACTTTCATCACAGGTTGCTTATCCACTAGGATCTTGGAGACAAAATTACAAAAACCTAACAATGGAGAGAAATTGTACCATATATGCATCAAGTATTTCGAAATTCTTTATGTACCCCTAAGGTTAATTAATATATATATATAAGAAATTAATTAAGGGCTATATATAGACACATGGACCAGCTTCCAAATTTGCGAGTTAATTAGGTGACTGTGTCGAGCTTCCAAATTTATAGGGACCATAAATTTGTATATTATAGGTTCAAGTAACATGAAAAAATTCTAAAGCTCAAATCATGTGAATGTACATATGATGACATCTCGAGCTCAATTTTTATGATTCATCTCAAGCCCCCAAAATCTCAGATCCAGATAACACCGACCAGCTTACACACATCAACCATGCAAATCTCCCAAAATTTTGGTAGAGAATGAAAAGGTCTCCATTCCGGAGTGGGGCCTTCAGAGTATAGCAAGTGAGAATATATATCTATAGGCAGTCTTTCATTTCTTGAACTAGCTCACTCTCAGTTCAGTTTCAGGAAAGAGGTGAGCGAGAGAAAATTACCAGAAAAAGGGTCTTAAAAGTAATTCAAAGCAATGCTACACTTGTCTTGATCATCACCAAACACCATTACATATCATTTTGAAGGTTTGATTGTGCTTTTCTCCTTGTAACAATAAATCGTAGAGGTACATTTTAGATTTTAACTCTGTAGTTTTAGCTTAACACCCTAAATTTGAAAGTTAAAACTTAAAACTTAAGTCGTAAACAGGCATATTTAGCTCTTTTTTAAGGAGTCATATGTTTGGGAGACATAGTTCAGACAGAGTCCACAAGATGCCAGAAAAGTTTGGCAAGATATATAGCATTTTTTTTGTACATATAAAATATTGACTGGTCTTCATATATAGGATGACTGAATCTGAGATAGAACATGTGGCTCTGAATATGAAGTTTATATTGTGAAATCTACTTTTTGAGAGCAGTTGAAATTTGAATCATCATGATTTTGAATTATGAATATGGATATTAATTGGCTGCCCTTTTTGCTGCTGGTGCTGTATGCACTGTTTGTGTTTCATTCTATAACTTTTGATTAATTTTTCGAACACAAAATTGTTTAATTTTAATTTCTCTATGAAATGAATTTCAGTAGTAGAGAGGCGTTTCCACATACTAATTCTCATGACATGGACGGGCTAATACGAGTGTCCTCCCAATTACAGAAAACATCTGGGCACCAAATTCAGGTATGTAAGTACTAATTAAATCATTATTTGTTTTCAATTACATATTCATATTAATATTCATTTGATGTACTCATGCATGCACATAATTAATTAATATTCCATTATACCTAGGACCGACATGAGGCAGACTATTAAAAGGAACCCTTTGTATATTCACAAAAAAAAAAAAAATTTGGGATTTATTTTTAAAAAATAATTATGATTTTGATGGATAAATTTTTCTCTTTTAAACAAATGAAGGTTTAATTTGTTTTTCTGTTTGTTGTTGAATGACAGTTTTTTTTCATATAAGATTATTAATTGGGTGATGAGTGATGGGTTACGTCCAAAAATTCGAATCGTTTTGCAATAATGCTATTCTTACCATATTTTTATACCATGTTTGTTGTACTATCTTACGTGTCATTATTATACTGGCAGAGTATTTTCTTATTTTTAGAATTTTTATTTTTATTTTTTTAGTATTCAATGTATGAATGCCATGTAGATTGCCACATAAAATGGTATAAAATTATGGTATAAAAATGTGGCAAATGTAGAATTGTTGCTCTTTTTGGTACATAAAAATTGGAGAACTTAATTTATTTAGGATTAAATACCATTTTTTTTTCTCTCTGAATAATATACATTTTTTTTCCTTATGCAACTAATACAAAATATACAGTTACACTTGAATTTGGGACTTTTTGTATAGGTTGAGAAATTAGGCTTCTAAGTGATTATCCCACTTCTGCTCAAGAATAAGATAAATTATTCTGTATAATCGATATGTTAGGCACATGTATCTTATTGAATTTAGTTAATGCATTAATTTAGCCATATATGCATTCTGGAAAATGATGACCAAATTTCTTAATTGCAGGAATGTGATTCAACACAAGTGAGGAGCTACTTGGGATCTAATTTTGATAGCAGAAACCCAAGCCTGGAGTTCACATTAGGCAGACCGGACTGGCATGGCAAAGCACATGACTGATTCAATTTCCATCTCTTCATTATTTATTTACTCTCTTGGAATGCAAGTGTTACAAGAACACAAGGGTGTTGGTGAGCAAGTCATAGTTCATGTTAATGCAAATTGAGTCTTCTGTTTTTCTTTTTTCTTTTTTCTTTTTTTTGATGAGGATGCAAGTTGAGCCATTTGAGTGTTACAATTTCTTTTAGGGTTTTTATGAGTGGGCTATACTTGCTGTTAATTTTATTAGGTCATTAACTGGGAGAACAGGGAAGAAGAGAAAAGTAATTAGATGTAAACTGGGAATTTTCTGGGTGGGAAGAATCATTGTAAGTTGGACTGGAAAATCATGATTTTGTGTTTGATACAGGAGAGTGTACAACATCATACTTGTGTAAAAGTTGGCGATGGGTTTTCTTCAGAGATTGACAAAGCTTGTATTTCACCATAGTTTTGACTCTCTCTCAATTGTTGCTGCCCAAATTCTTGTATTCCAATCAAAACTGAATCATTTGCTCATCCATCTGGTGCTAAGCTTGTGCTTATGACTAAAAAAGAGTCGTTTAATGTCCTTTGGTACATACAGGATAATATTAGATAGAATAAGATTAAATTTATAGAAGAATATAAATGATGTGTTAATTTGAAAGAAAAAGATGAATTATTTAATCCTCCCATTTTGGGAAGGATTGAAAGGAATAAGTTTTTCCTTTGATTAGTACATCTTAATGCATGTTACAACTTTAAGTTAAAAACTTTTTTCTTTTTTTAGCCAAGAGAAACTTTTTTTCTTAAACACACATGAATATAGTTATCTATCCTATCCAATACGAACTATGCACCAAACGAAGCGTTAGTGTTTAGAACTCATATATATTGAGACGATAGTTAAACACAAGACTAAATAAAAAGATGAATTATTTAATCCTCCCATTTTGAGAGGGATTGAAAGGAATAAGTTTTTTCTTTGATTATTTCATCTTAATACATGTTACAACTTTAAGTTAAAAACGCTTTTCTTTTTTTAGCCAAGAGAAACTTTTTTTCTTAAATACACATGAATATAGTCATTTATCCTATCCAATACGAACTATGCACCAAACGAAGCCTTATTGTTTAGAATTCGTATATATTGAGACGATAGTTAAACACAAGACTAAAACAACCCAAATACAAGATTAACACCAAAAAGATCAGCAGAAAATCCATACTCATCTCAGTCACCCTTAGTGGGATGTGCTGCTAATGTCAAGAACTATACTAAAAGGTATGGCATTTTTGTTCTTTCCAACATTTTCATAAGCCATGAAATTTTTAGGGATCCATACCATAGCAAAGATGAAGACCTAAGCAGATTACTTAGAGATGGTTTCGCAAATAATTTTTTGAACTGCGAGACTTGAATTTGGATTATGCAAAACTACCAAGTGAACATCAAGGGAAACAAAAACAATTCCCCTCAGCTGCACAATCTAAAGAATGGATTTGAGTTCTGTATATTCCTCACCTCCTCTCGAGTCTCGAGCCGTACATGATGCTCAAACATCCGGCGAAGCTTTGGATATAATCAACCATTTATGTTCATAATTCCCATAACCATGTTGCTTTTGGATATTACACAACAAAACTCAAGCCCCAACCATGTATAACTAACATGATGAACGAGGCTATAAGTCTCAGTGTTTTCAGCACTCAATGCTAAGACTAACCCATCCAAACTCATACCTAGCTAATGCCCTTCGTTTCTCATCTGTCCTAGAACAGATGTCGAGTAGAGACAAATTGCACAACCCTCCCAGGTGCACCTAATAAAACTTGTATACAAACAAGAAAAACCCAATGATTATAAATCTGAATTGAAACCCAGCGCTCCTGAGGCAGCCTGATCATACATGTACCCAATAAAACAAAAAATATACAGCACTAATACTAGAAACAACCAATGAAGTTCAATATCATAACTCCTTGAGAAAGTGGGAATACGTTTAATATATACAGCATATGCCATTGTGCTGTGCTATTTAACATCAGCAGTGAATTTGGGGTAAATAGAGATGCAACACATATTTATACAAAAGAGCACACTATATAGTTGTTGCATAAAGACAAGAAAATAGACAAACTTAGATAAATGTGTATGCTTTCAAACCATAGATACACAACACCATCTAGAAACAACATTCTCATAGATCTAAAGAAACCCTTTATTTATGTTACCCTTCAATCTGATACCTTGTCTATTGCTTATGGTGGTGCGTGTGCCTACCATAAGAGTAAGCTGAAAGTGCTGAACCAGTCGCGCTAAAGGAGTGCTTAGCAAGGCCCAGACTTTTTTTGGTTGCCAGCCACAGAGTGCAAAAGAATCCAATCCAACCTAGTTAGAACACAAAGAAACGTGGTAAGAACCTTGGTTTGATGGGAAGTGGCATCAGATTTGACTCAAAATATAGATCCAATATAACCCAGCAATGAATTGCATTATAGAAGCCCTGAATTTGACCGTAAAACCTGGGAAATTAGTACAAAGTTCAGCTATATGCAAACGTGGCAGTGTACAGAGAATCAAGTGGCCAAAGGAAACTAAGGTCAGTAGCCTCAGTCTTTTTCAAGTAGATAGCCTAAAAGTTGTCCCCTGATGCAATGTAATTGTAGCATATAATTTCAGATTGGCAAGGTTTGACATGGGGCACATAAACATTTCAAAGTGAAAAAGAAATAAGAAAGACAATGACGGTGATCTCAATAATACTCATTCATGGAGACCAATAGGACCCCTGAAGCGCCTTATTTAAGTTTTGAATGGAAATTGTTTTTCTTATTTAAGTTCACTTAGTATGTATGATAATTTTAAGGAGTTAAAAGAGTTTAGAAATCAACCATTATTACATTGATCAATGCTATACTTATAGAAAAATTTCAGAAAATAAAGTTATTCTTAGATAACTACTGATCACAGAAAAAAAAAATATAATTAGGACAAGTAATGGTCACAGTGTTCTACCTGTCGCTACTACAACAGCGACAATCGCAGAAATTGTTGTCGTGGAAATAACAAAAACAGCTACAGATAATGCTCCAATATATATGGCTGCTACACAAGCAAAGAAAAGGGCCAAGAATCCTCCTGCAGCTGCCAAAGACAACAGAAGAGCAACAACGATGGCATTGACAGTTGCTGCCAGGAAGAAAAGCATGAAGACAAGCAATCCTGTTAAAGCAAGAAGAGTAATTGTGCCAACCTGCAGCAAAAGATTCAGTTGTTAACTAAAGTGTCTATATGTAATGATCTATGTCAATATCAAAGGATATCAACAGTCTAATTAAAAAGTTAGATTGGTTAGAATCAAACTATTAAAAACATCTAAGAACAATAGGGCACGTTAAAAAATAGTGCATTTCTTTTGTGATTAGTTATTATTTATGTAAGCATATTAAAAATAATAATATCAAGAATATTTATTAACGGAATCATACGTATAAACAAAATTGTCTTGGATCCATAATATAGAAAATTGCCCAAAACGTAGACATTAATGTAAGAAATGGCCTTCTCAATACATACCCAAATGACTAAAAAGTAATAGAAGAAAGTTTCTGATGAATGAAAGAGATTTCTCATTCACAAACATAGCTGCTCGGTAGCCTACAAATACAGCAGAGCTGCAAAGGAGCTAACTCCCACCTCAACTAACAGACAAAGCACTGTTTACAACAGTAAAAACACCACACAACTATGATCAAGTGTCACAACTGTTGGGTACGTTGTCCCTCCTTAAATGGAGGAGGTTAATGCATGTGAGAAATTCATTCATTAACCAATAAGAAAGCGTGTGGTTGCTGTGTTTTCTAGCCATGTCATATGGCTATATAGGCGAGAGTGTTTGGCCTCGTTAATAATCAACTCAAGAATTCCTTTTGAGAATAAAAATGTAGGGGGAGTTGATGGAGGTAGAACCAAAGAGGGATATAGTATACTTCTAGGATTTGAGATAAGGTGTACAAAGAGTATCCAATTGGATACAAGGGCTTGGGTTTGAATTAACTCTTGAGCATTATTTGTACAAATTTCATTTTTTCTCTCATAGTGAAGGGGAATACCCTCCTCCGACGAAGTCAAGATTTTGTTGAACCACGTATATCTTGGTGTTCTTATGTGTTTGTCTTCTTGGCTTATTTATTATTTATTAATTCATCTTTCCATCATACATAAATTGTTGTGACAACGAGATTTATACCCAACAACAACTGCGCTGGAACTCTGATGTCTATCATGCCCTCCCAAACTGATGGAAGGGGAACCTAATGTCAGCTTGTCCCTTAAAAGAACAAATGTGTGTATATATATAGGCTCCTTCTAATGTGAGATCTTATAAATAATTTTGTTTGTGGATCCCTTATAGAACCTACTCCATATAGTGTTTTAACAATCTGAACCGTCTATTTTTTAAGTCTTTATTGAAAGATTATCTTTGCCAAAAATTACTCAAATCAAAAATTATTTACCTATCTAACTTTGATCAAATAAATAGATAAACCAAATTTTTTTCATAAAACCGAGTCTACTTATATAATCAAAGTTAGATAGGCAAATGATTTCCAGCTAATTTTTTGCAAGAATAATCTATGAATAGAGGGCTAAAAAATAGATGGTTCGAATTGTTGACAAACCACATGGAGTGGGCCCGTCTACTCCATCCCATAAATAAGCTTAAATGTGGGATATCCCATATATATATATATTTCCCTTGCAATGTTACAATCTATTTTAAATTTTTAATCTACTTTGTCCTAGCATGAAACACAGGATTAGATTACCTTGAAATAGCTGAAATATCCTCAGCAAAACCTGGTAGCATTAGCAAGCTAGATGTGCAGATCACAAAGAAGTTGCCCGACCTAGGTTAACTCTGCAGTAGTGTTTGCTAATGCCCAATGCTCTGCTTCTGTGGATGATCTAGAATCATTAGGTTGCTTCTTCGCTCCCCAACAGATGGGATTAGATCCAAGAAAAAAGAAATCCTGCGGTAGTACTTCTGTAATAGGATAACCCAACCCAGGCAGCACTTGCATGGGCATCTAAATGAAAAGGAACCTGAACATAGTGAAGGCCATGGGAAATTATACCCTTTAAATAATGAAATATGAATTTTACTGTGCTCAAGGATTCTTTTGCAGCCGACAATTTCGCTGTCTCTTTGCTATCACTCTTTTACAGGTGCTACTTAATTGAATAATCGAATGCCATATTGTAATCTATGCAGTCAGTCTCTTACTCCACTTAATATGCTCATCTTAGGATTTTTGGTTGTGCTTATTACTTCTATCTCAAATCTTACAATAAAAACAAGTTGCAACCTGTCGGCCAAAAAAAAATCGCAACATACAATCATAACAAGTTGCAACCTACAAGGAACGTAAGGCAAGTCAACGTGTTATAAAAACAAGTTGCAACCTGTCGGCCAAAAAAAAGTCGCAACCTACAAGGAACGTAAGGCAAGTCAACGTGTACTATTGGGATATAAAGCAGATTATAAGGGCTTTTTGTTCCATAACATGGTTACATCTAAAACCAATTTCTAGACATGCTCTATTAAATGAGTCGGTTCTTCCATTCTCTCAAGAGCAAAATCAACATTCTTCTTCCTGGTCTCAATCCTATGATTACTCAATGTCCTCATTGTTGGGTCCTCCTCCTCAATTCGCTCTTCCTTCATCAGTGCCTCCTTCTCTCTTCCAATTCTTCTTGTTCATCGACTTGACTTTCTGTTTCTTTTAATTCTTCAAATTATTCTGCACCTTATAATGTATTAACTGCAGTGCCTATGGAAGATTTACTACCTGTTTCATCTTTAGCATTTCTGTGGCTGTTAAATCCCCATGAATGGAGGACTGCAAGGGCAGAGGAATACACAACCCTTCAACAAGGAACTTGGTATTTGGTTCCTCTTCCACACAGTAACAATGTGTAGGCATGTTCCTGGTTACAAGGCGAGACTTGTGGCCAAAGGATATCACCAAAAAGCTGGCGTTGGCCATCAATAGACTGAATGGGTGCAGGACCCAGACATCACCATGCACCAACTAAAATGGTGTAACAATTACAGTTTTTGAAGCTAAAAAAGGTTGTCTGGGCATTTTACCAGAGAAGCAGTATGTATAGAACCTTTATTACAAATAAGAAGTCTAGACAGACTTGAACAATATGGTATGAAGAACTAGATTTGAAAGATGGCCCAGCCTATCATGCCAGACTTGTGATTTATTCTTTGCTTGAAAAGAGCAGTAGTAGAAGATGTAAGCTTTAAAGTGGAATATGGGGAAGCTGGATATCATACATTCTATTCTTACTCTTGCCTATGTATTAGGTAAGGTATTCCCCAACATTTCCTGAATATAAAAAGGTACAAGCATCCAAAGTAGAAGCAGAAATTGTTATCAAGACAAAACTGATGAACAGATAAAAGGTTTTTAAGCAATGGCAGGAACTTTAAGCATGGCTTTTAGAGCGAAAAAAATTAGATGAAGTTGATAGAAGATCTTGACCAATATGAGTAATGAACATGTTGGCCACTTTCATTGCAGCCAACTAAGAAGATGGCATTTTTCCTTGATAGCCAAGTCCATACCATGAAAACAAAATTAGTACAAGGTGTGCCAGTGTGATTGCAAATCTGAAAAGGCAGGGAGGAAAGCTGTGACTGGTCTCAGATTGATTTCCAAATTGGGTACTTGAATGAGAAACTTTTGCTTGTGTCCCATTGTTCAAGTGACCCTTCATTCGATTAGAATTAGAGCCACCAAAATTTTGATTTGGCAGAAATATGCCACCAAAATTATGAAACATCCTTTGAGCTCATCCCACCATCTAATTAAATCTACAGTTGGAATTAAATCTCTCATAGCTGGGCTGTTTAGCATTGCCAACCATAACAAAACATGCAACCATAGCTGTTGAGCAAAAGAAGTGTGGGAGAAAGCCATTGTATTTTCCTGAGCAAATAACATGTAATTCTTCCATTGACAGAGGTTTGGAGGTTCTAAAAACATTGTATTCAGAAGACAGTCCATTCAATTAAGAAAGCACCAAGTTGATCCCTCAATTCCTTAAATACGATCAATATAGCCATCAATGATATCACATCCTTTCTTAATTCTATGCAAGTTTGGATTTAATTGAACAATATTTGGTCGAATTATAGAAGAGAATCTTTGTTCTAATGTAGTCCATACCTCTATTGAAGGAAGCGCAGCCAACAATGTGAGAAAGGGCCATTGGTGATAGTCAAATTGATCAAGGTCATCAATGCTTGATCATCGCCAGATTTCATACCTTGGGTTCACATTAGTAGACAAGTCTGGCACATTGTCTGAAAGAAAATTCTTGGAGAATGAAACTGATCCACCCACCAAGGAGATTGTGGGCCTTACGAATGGAAGTGATTCAATTCTTCCAAAGCACAAAGTTGGTGGAATCGAATCACATTGAGATGAGCTTGCAAATGCTCGAAAGAGAGATTGGTGTTTGAGTGGGCATTAAAGAAAGAGCCATATTGTGAGAAAACTAGGAGAAGACTAAGATTAACACAATTATACAATTGAGCTATGATCAGGTCCTACAACTGTGCTGTAGACTCTGTTGTCTATCAACGAAATGAAGGAACTTGGTCCCTCAGTTACCTACTTTCTTTTGGGAAAATAGTAGTCTAAATGTGTATTGGAAGATCAAAATATTTATGGGTGCTGAACATCACCATAAAGATAAAAAAAAAAAATTAAACTAACCAAACTAAAACAACTGAGCTATTATCAAGTGATACAACTTACTGTGGACTTTGACCTACATCAAGTAATTGTTTAGGATGTACTAGTGTTTATGATACAATACCACGTATAGAACATATGCAGGGAACGAACAGAATCGAATAGAGATCCAATATCTTATCCGCTTCAAAAAAATAAAAAAATAAAATGACCCAGATTGAAAATAGAATTATTGGGTCAGTGTATATAAAACACTAAAACATTCTTCTCAAAAAAAAAAAAAAAAAGCACTAAAAACATGAATTCATCTGAATGACTCAATTTAATCATCTAAGCCTTAAAACAAATTGATGAAATCACCAAAGTGAACATCAAGATCCATAAACCCTAAAAGCACATAATCCGACCAACTGTTATTTCCAGAACTAAAATTCTTGCAGTAACATTTCCCCAAAACAAAATTCTTATTTTCCATTCAGAAAGACATGAGAAAGTTGGGTCGACTTTCCTAAATTGCAATGTACAAGTAGTCAGAGCACAAGGTACGAGTAGTTAAAAAGCAAGGGGTTACGAAATGTACTCACAGAGATCACGAGGAGTGCTCGGAGAGGACTGCCCCTACGAGTCCAGGTAAGAACGTTCCGCCCAGTGTTTCTAGAAGCTTCCTGAAACAGCGGACCATTCTCGGCAAGAGAGGTCTTGATCCGGTGCAACAGCGGAGCACCAGCGGTGGGGTCCGGGAAGAGAATTGCGGTAATTAGACGGCGGGCAACACCGTAGAGAGTCTCCTCCCGGTGGGACCCGCTGGTGTAGGTGTCGCCGTTGGTAACCTCCAAGTCGACTGCGCCGTTGGTTCCGTACGGCTCCGCCATTGGTCGTTTTGGGGACTGTGAGTCGACTTTACGGACTAACGAGTGAAGCGGGAGAACCGGAGAGGGGTTAAGCAATCGGATAAAATGATCAGGGTTTTCTTTTAAGGGTTTTTTTATTTTATTTTTTTAAGGATACAATTTTTATAAATTTATTGTTTATTAGACCCATCTGTTAAAGTAAAATAGATATTATTATAATAATATTATTGTAGCACGCTACAGTTTTATTATTTTTAAAGTCAATTTCTTTACTCACATATGAAGAATTGTCACTATCAAACGGTAAATATTTTTAATTTTTCACTATGCAAAGACATGTAAGATTTGTAGGATTTGTAAAAATTGGTTTGTTTTTGGGATTTTTTGCAAGCAATAATAACCATAGCTTATTTCGATTCTACAGTAAAATAATTGCAACAAAATTAAAATTCAAACTCTAGAAAATCAAATATTCAAGATAACAATATCTAAGCTATTATTATAGCCAAACAATACTAATACCTGATTGCTACTATTACATAATGATAATCAGGTGATAAACACATGGGATAATATGAATTGAAACCTACGCCCTATTTTGTTACTAAAAGTAATATGTACAGAAACTAAACAAACCCATTGAAAAGGTCCATCAAGAAAATCAAATACATAACAAAATTTCTTTGGAAATATTCTCTTTGCTACTATATCACCACCTTTGTCTTTTTTTTGCCTCAAAATTGGTTGTGCTAAAACTATGTAGGTCATTACAAACTTTACATTAGGCCAGCTGCTTTTAAAGCATCATAAAATTCTCCTTCGGTCTTAACCTTTAAACAAAAAAATAAAAAGATACTGCGATACTAGAATAAAGTCTAACTTGAACACAGCATAAATAAACCCTCTCTCAACATAATCTAATGTATAAAATTTGAAGCTTCCTAGTTTTCCTAGCAATCAGAAAAAGTTAAAAGTACAATGAGGTACAAGGTTATTACCTCAATTATTGTGGATGTTGACATGGCATGTTCATCCTGATCATCACCAATCAAGTTAAACGAAGCTCCTGCACAATTACATATAAACTCCACTCAATCAGTGCTTCCATTCCACATGTTTAGAAAATTATATAGAAAACATAACAACCAATTTTGTTTCCTTGTTTACAATGATGAACCAAGTTCAGGAAATGGGATCAATTCAATTGCAGCCTTTCCTAAAGAGATGTTGTGGGCCAGTAGTGTTTGTAGAAGGGCTGCACAAAGTGCTTTGTAAATATTATTGTAGTAGCACTACAAGCCGAATTGCACCAATATTTTAATTCTTAACAACCATTCCAAACTCAACTAGCAGATCAACTAAATCAATGTAGTCCATAAAATTGAATGCAACCCTAACAATCAATGTGAAATTAGATGCCTAGATGAAGAACAAAATAATTTTTCTGAAATCATAACTCAATCCCCCTTGCGTAATTCGTACGAACTCCCTTTTAGAGAGTTGAACACCAAAACAGCCTCTAGCTTGTTTGAACCATGTTAGAAACTCTTGTGCAGTCTCGTGACCTTATTGAGACATTCTTGCTAAGTTAGCCACGGTCACTTCAGGCTCGGTTCGGTAAAACTGCTCATGAAAAACATGTTCCATCTTAGGCCAACTCTAGATGTAGTTTCTCGAAAGTGTAGAGAACCAAGTAAAATTTGATCAAGTCAAGGAATTCACAAGAGCCTTAGCTTTGCAAAATGGTTAGCGGCTGCTTCTTCACATTAAGCCATGAACCGAGCAATATGTTCAATTGATGACTGCGATCCATCCCAGAAAACAAGGCAAAGTTCCGCACTCTTAAGTTCCTTGGAAGCTCTGCTTGATCTACCTGAGCCGAATAAGGCTTTGAATATTGTGACCGTTCGCTTCTTCTCGGTAGGGCCCTTATCATTTCCTCTATGACTGTCTAAAGCTCGTCCATGCACACCAGCCGATTTCCTTCCTCCTGCGGACTAATAAAAAGTTGAGCATTTGGTGGTGCCTCTTCCATTGGCGGCCTCCATAGGGCCTGCCATTGATTTTCTACTAGTTGGTAACCTTCCCCCATCTGCAAGTAACGATATGGTTGTTGACCGTATGGATTCTGCACTTGCACCATGTATGGGTTACCATGCGATCCACCATAATTAAACCCTGGTCCTAGTGGCCCCGACGATACATTCTGAGGATTTAATGGTAGCAAATTAAGTTGCACTTGATTGCGAACCGGAGGAGTCCTCCTTCCGCTGCTAGGTAGTGGGGGAATGACTGTTATGGTTGAAACACCATTGCCATTGGGTACAGCCTGACTTACTATAGCCTAGGTGTTGACGATAATAGCTTTAGTAGGTACAGAAACTGGGATGTGCGAGGCCACCGTAGCAGCTGTGACGATGGTTGTTCCTTTGATTTCTTTGACCATAGCTTGTATGACCAGAGCAATGGCCTTAACTTTCCCATGCACGTTTTGGTTGGCGGCTGCTTTATGATCATTACATGTAGTGAATACCCTTGAAACCTGACCGACCAGTTCCTCAATCACATTGGTCTGTTGGCCAATACTATCGACCAAAAGGGTATTATGACGAGAGAATCCTTGATTGATGGATTATGCAATTGCACTTTCTGTTGATACAATGGTTGCACTGATTTTGACCACGAACACAACCGACGCTTGATTTTTTGACATCAAGAGCAAGTGCTCAAGCTCTCGATTTCTATCTACCAACGCTTAAATGCTCTGTCACAACTCTTCATGGGTTTGCAATTAGGTATTTAGTCACATGCACTACTTATCTCATTTGCATGGCGCATGCCAATATATGGCCGAGAGGCTAAGTATACAAAGATGATGAATGCACGTGGATCTAACAGGTCAAACGAACATGAACCAAGGAAGGAACGAGATCTATGTCAGGTTCAATGCCTTGGCGGCAAGGACTTAGGATAGTGCATGAGTGTCGGGTGTTATGATAATGCGATAAGTGAATGTGAAACTGCAAGTGATGGGTGAAAAATCAAAATCTAAAAGATAATAACTAACAGTAAAAGAAAATTCCAAACATAAATGGCCTTCGGTTATATCTTTAACAATACGAGTACGAACTATAAAACACATCTAAATTACCCTACTCTTATAAAAGCAATAAAGAATGCAAATAAACCTAATTATGCAAGAATTAAAAAGCAAGAAAGTGAATCTGAACTAAGAATATGCAATTCAAAGTAACAAACTTGCATTGAAATTGATAAAAACCAAAGAACACATATGTTTAAAACCTAAACTCTTGAAAGAAACCATGAGATTTTCTCAAGAAAAATCCTAGAAATTGAAAATACAAGGTAAAGGCATGGTAAATGTGAGATCTTGGTTTTTCTTCTAAGACCCTTTTTCAGTGTTTTGATACACTACTAACCTTAGAGTTAACTAGTTAGCGATTGTTTTCTTTTGGCACTTGTAGAAAGCTAAGGTTACAACTGTACTCTGAACTCGTTTTGTTTATTTGCTAGTTTGTTGTTTAATTCTCATGTTTTTGGTTTCTATTTTTGATTGTTGTTTTGTACTTGTTTCAATTAAAAAGAAAAAGAGAAAAAACCAATGCTCAAGACTTAGAGAGCCGAGCAGTCACTTGCTTATTTCAAATAAACTCACGAACGTACACTCCAAACCCATGATTTTATATAGTACTTTCGAAATAATTGGGAAGGCTAAATTAGAAAAACTATGGGGTTTTTAAATACTATTTTTGTTAAAGAAATACCTTAAGTCTAAAGTATTTTAAAATACAAATTTTTATGAGTATATATATGTGCATACATATATCTATATAAATAAAAGGGGGTGTGGATGCATATGTGTATATATATGGACATATATATATATATATAGATATATTTTTATATATATACATATATAGGCTCCTTCCAACGTGGGATCCCATAAATAAATTTATTTGCAAGATCCGTTATAGGGCCGCTTCCATATAGCATTTCAACAATCCAAACAGTCCATTATTTAGGTTTTTATTCAAATATTATTCTTGTAAAAAATTAACCAAATTGAAAATCATTTGTTTGTCTACTTTGATTAAACAAATATTTTAAATTTGCAAAGTAAAGTTTAAGGTGTTATTTAGATTAACTTTGTTATTTAAATTGAAAAATTGATATTAATTATACAATTTTCTTAGATTTCCTTAATTTTGTTTAGTTTATTTATTAAATTTAATTATTGTGATAATAGATAATTATTTTGGTTTGATTTGCTATTATGCATTATTATTTTGTGTAGATAAATTTAATCTTAGAGAAAAAGACGATGTTATGCTTTCATTTATTCAGGTCATGATATGCACCTCTGTTTTGTTCTCGTTTCGGTTTTCATATATATATATATATATATATATATATATATATATATGCAATACTAAGCATTTCGGCTTGCATTTTGATGGGACTGGTATCAACGCAACCTACGCTGTTTTTAGACGTATGTGTTCACGAACGACCATCTAACTCAAACATAATTTACATTTTTTTAATTTGTGTAATTAATACAAATATTCATAATTTTATTAATATATTTTGTTATTTGTATATTAATTTTTTTTATTTTTTTAATAGGTTTTGGACAACGAAACTTTTTGTATCCCTAAGTCCTTTTGGGAGTCGCAATAAGTTTGTCGTTGCCCAAAGCCAACGAATTTTTTTAGGGAAAAATCCACCCAAAAACAACCTATGAGCGATGAAGATTGATATTGGTCGCCCAAAGCCAGTTAGGGCAACGACGGTGTTCGTCGCCCAAAGATGTATCAAGCAACAATCGTGGATTCTTCTCACCTAAAGTTGGTTTAGGGAGATGAAATTATTTGTCACTCTATGCCTTTGGGGAGACAACATGGTGTGCTTGTCACCCAAAGTTGTTTAATTGGGCGGCGAATTTTATAGTCGCCTAAAGTTGATCTTGCGTCGCTCAAAATGTGGTTTATGGCAACGAATAATGTATGGTGGTCGCCCGAACCCTTGGGCAGTCATGCTGCTGCGACGAGTTTGGCGATGAATAAGTTTCATTGCTCAAAACCAGGCGCGACGAAAAAGAACATGGGGCGACGAAGCTGTTGTAGTGTAAATAATTATTTAAAGATTATCTCTAAAAAAAATCAACTAAATCGAAAATCGTTTGATATATCATGTAATTGTTACAAATAAATTAATGATGAATCAAATTGTTATTAAAACCGTTAGTTTATTTGATTACAATTACATAACCAAATGATTTCAAATTTGGTATTTTTTTTACAGAGATAATTTTCATAGTTAGATTTGAAAAAATGAACAGTTCCGATAATAATTTTATATTTTGAAATGAGAATAATAAAATATAATGTTAGTAACAAAAGTGAATAGCATTCTCCTTTGTATTTTATCCCGTGTGCGTTAACCGTTGCGAACACGATTACAACATATCAAGTTAGGTATATGTGGTCTTCTAAAAAGAAAAAGAAAAAAGAAGTGAATAGCATTCTCCTTTGTATTTTATCCTCTGTGTGCGTTAACCGTCGTGAACACGATGACAACATATCAAGTTAGGTATACGTATGTGGTCTTTTGAAAAAAAGAAGATATAAGTGGTTGTAGATAAATGTGGTTGTAGCTTCAAACAGAATGTGTGTGAGAAAAAGAAAATAAGAGAGCTGTCTATTTAAAGAGCACTTAATCATTGAAGTGGAATAGGCAGAAGCAATAACTGCAACCATGTGGTGAACGAGATGCGTCACTTTCGATATTTTCTCAAAGTACGCGACCATGTGGCAAAGCTCCTATATGTGAATTCTCAGAAATTGACATGCACTGGTTCATACTAAATAACTGCGAAGAAGTCTTGCCATTTCTCAAAGAGTGTGAGGATGAAATGAAACTCCTATATTCTTTAGAATATGAGAAAAAACACAAAGATTCGTTTTCGGGATGGTTTAGAGAACATGTAAGTAATTATAATTAAAATTTGATTGTCAATGATTGTCTGTGTTGGTTTTTGTAATATACTTAAGCACATTGTCTTTTAACAGATGTGAAATCTGGGGAATGATAAATCACCATTGTAGAACGAGGAGTTGATGAAGTTGGCTTTGGGCGTCATTCGTGTTGAAACCTATTCCGGGTGTATTGTGAACAGTGTTAGTTTTTTGGCTAAGGTTCGTGATGACAAGTTGACTACCCAAAACAGCGGTGTCTGTGTCCTAAGAAACTGGGATGACAATGAATCAAACTTCTACGGCGAGCTCACAAGTGTCCATCAAGTGTTGTACAGAAACCGCTTAGAGGTTATGTTGTTTAAGTGTCATTTGTTTGATACTGACCCTTCTAAAAATGGGAGTATTAAATGCGATTACAACTTAACATCTGTGAACACTAGCACTTAGTGGTTTGAGGATGATCTATATATTCTCAACATTATGGCCAAACTAGTATTTTATCTGGATGATCTGAAGGCAGGTGGGGATTTAAAAGTAACCCCAATGATTCAACATCGAAATATATAGGATGTTCCCGAGAAGGAAGATGATGGTGACGCTGCATATTAAGAAGATTCATCTTCGAACGTATTAAATCAATTAATCACTGCTCACGACGATGTCATCATACCACAAGTCGAGATACACGATGTGCCTCCAATTTAGATCGATGCCATATCAATTGATCTAATGCATATTCCTCGAATTAACCCCTCTAACTTCATCAATGATGATCTCGACGGTCTCGAGGATGATGATGATGATGGAGATGATATCGATGATAGTAACTCTAGTGATGATGATTACGTAGCTTAATGAGTCATTACTTTGGACTTTTTCATTTGTAAAATGATATTTTGTGTTAGTGGTAAGATATATATAAATGGTGTGGTTGACTAAAATTCTAATTAATTTTTTTTTTTTTTGCAAATACCGATCATGAAGGCATTTAGCTTTAGGCAATCTAGGAGTGGCACCACTCTTGGTGACTACTCAGCTACTCAAAGCCCTCATCCTCTAGGGGCTTGCAGCCCGATACCGCCACCGTATCCTCTCCCATGTGGTCACCGCTGATTTGGCCGTGGATGATGTGGGGCCATAGATTGGTGCCATCCTGGCCTTGGCCTCGTCCTAGCCACCTCGGCCCCGACCCCACTCAATGTGAGTGTGTGCCACCAGACTATAGGCCTCTCTCCTTAAATTCTAATTAATTTTTTTTTTTTTTTTGCAAATACCGATCATGAAGGCATTTAGCTTTAGGCAATCTAGAAGGAGTGGCACCACTCCTGGTGACTACTCAGCTACTCAAAGCCCTCATCCTCTAGGGCCTTGCAGCCCAATACCGCCACCGTATCCTCTCCCATGTGGTCATCGCTGATTTGGCCGTGGATGATGTGGGGCCATAGATTGGTGTCATCCTGGCCTTGGCCTCATCCTAGCCCCCTCGGCCCCGACCCTACTCAATCTGAGTGTGTGCCACCAGACTATAGGCCTCTCTCCTTCTGCCCTAGTCTTCTCTAGCTCCTCCTCCACCTTGACTGCCATGCGGGGCCCAAGTCATGGCCTGAAGCAATCCAAGATCACCCGAGCAAGTCGTCGAATCCGGATCTCATGCGATCCTCTCCTTGGCTGACCATATGATCACGTGACCAAGGGCCTCTTCACTTCTGAGGTCGAGTGTTTGTATACGAACTACCCCATGGTTGCCCCTAGTTTGAAAAAGCTTGATCAGCAGATCAAGCAGGACATGTATGGGTTGTTGTCGGTGAGTATAGGGTTTAATAAGTGTCCATCAATTACTGGTGTATTTTGATCGTTCCTAACATTTTCATGTCTATTTTTCACAGGTTAACTATTACGTCAATTGGGAAGATCCCGACATGGTTGCGTATGTGGAGATGTTG
This sequence comes from Purshia tridentata, assembly GCA_003254885.1. Classification (NCBI taxonomy): domain Eukaryota; kingdom Viridiplantae; phylum Streptophyta; class Magnoliopsida; order Rosales; family Rosaceae; genus Purshia; species Purshia tridentata. The sequence continues at coordinate 3,260 of QANT01002141.1, read as the reverse complement.
TTTGTAAAAGTCTACAAACAGTTCAAGTACGACCTCCACCTGACGTTCCTCACCTTGGGGTCACCTGAGCAGGCATTGGCCAACTCTCCTAAGGAGATGGTGAGTCGGCCGATTAGTGGCAGTGGTTGTGCACTCATTTCGTATCTTCGACCTATTTGGTACGTTTTATATTCCATATGAATTTGAAATATTTATTCTAAAATTCCATAAAGTAATACATACTAAAGCAAGTGCAATTTGCCTCCTAATTGACAGAAAAAGTTTGCCGCCAACAAAGGGGACCACAAAGCCCCTAGGAAGATGAAGCAACATAGTGGAGCGAAACCCTTCTCATACCGCATGCAGGAGCGACAATTGGTTAGCCATCATTTTATTTAATTGGGCGGGTAAATATATTACTTAACTTGTTAATTTGTTGGGTATTGGACAATAATGCTTTATTTTTCAGGCCGAATCACAATTCCCTGAGATTGACAACTATGGGGAGGTGTATGTTCGAACGGGATGTGATGCCGCCAAGGCTAAGCATGTTAGTTTTTTATTTTTAAACTTTATCTAAAAATTGTTATTTATATATATATACTTAATTTTCTAATTTTTAACTTGCCTCTTACTTAATTTAAAGGATGCTATGCTGGCCGAGAAAGCCAAGTACCTGGAGGAGTTGGCGACTGCCAAGGAGCTCCCTCCTAACACTCCTATGGAGTCGATAGTCCCAGAGCCCGATGTTGGCCTCCGTATTATGTCCAGTGCCCTTAGTCTTAGGCCCGGCATGGATGTTAGGGGATATGGATGGGTTATGTTCTGGAAACTCGAAGGCAGGTCGACTTCCACTCAGCATTTTGCAGAAATGGGGTCGTTTTCACAGTGGGTGTAGGAGTTGTCAGGCGAGTTACAGGCATCAAAAGAATAGCACTAGCGGAGGGAGCATGAGCTACGAAGGCAGCTCGAGCATGAGCTGCGAAGGCAGCTCGAGCATGATCTGACACTAAGGATGGGGGAGCAAGTGTAACAGGCACTGCAACAGCAGAAAGAGAAGCATGAGCATTACGTGCGGGAGCTCATGGAATGATAGTACCCGCCGCCACTGCCCCCTCACGGTGGTGATGGAATATAGGGTACCTTGATCATTGTAGTCTCGAATTTTCGTACTACATGTATATGGATCGATATATTATGAATTATGAATTATGAATTATGAATTGTCAACCATATTTGTTGTGCTTCATATTTAATGTTCAATTAACTATGGGTATAGATGAACCAACAAAATAATAATGATAATGATAATAAGAAGAATTATGATAATGATAATAAGAATAAGAATAATAATAATAATATTCATAATAACAGATAATCCATGGCCATGCATGGTTCCAAATGTTGAAGTCACTCAATTGTTATTTGCAATTATTAATCACTAAAATTCAAAAAAATCAAGCGTTTACGTGAAGGCTGTGGAGCCCTTAGATTACAGTCAACACGTATACTAATAAACGAAATAGTTAATATCTTTATACTGTTCAAAAGTATTTCTATGTAGAAGCTCGCAATCCGATCGTGCTTCTACCAATCCGAACCATTCATTATGTTTTTCCCTACTCTTAGATCATCGATGCAAAAAAATAGCTCAATCGAAGTTGTGGAAGTAAGGCATCGACAATAGAATGTACGAATGATCAAGGGGGATATAATAATGATCGAACGGTTAGATGAACTTCGATCGATCTGATTTTTTGCAAGGACCATCTTCCTCGCTCAAAGATCATCCCTGACAAAAATCACCTCAATCGGAGTTTTGGAAGTTCGGTAATGGAAGACAAAAGTATGAAAATAATGGATTTAGGGTTTGGGCGACGATTATAGTCTTTTCGTTGCCTCTCTGTCCTCTAGGGTGACTAAAAACTAGAGATTCGTCGCCTAACTGTATTTTAGGAGACGTACTCCTTTATTCCGTCACCTTAAGGCTTCCTGAGATCACAAATTTGATTTTAAACAAACGGCCCGATCAACTCCGATCGTGGTGGTGATTTGCATAAAGGAAATTTAAGTACAATAGTAAAAAATGAACGGTTCGATCGTTGAAGTCACGTTGTCTTATTCGCAATTATTGAAACGTATAGGAACAAAGGAAAAAATTAATGTCTTAATACTATTCAAGTGTATTTATATATAGAAGCTCGCAATCCGATCATGCCACCAATCTGAACCATTCATTTTGTTTCCCCACTCTAAGATCATCGGTGCAAAAACATAGCTCAATCGAAGTTGTGGAAGTAAGACATCAACGATTGTACGTACGAACGATTATGATGGATATAATGACAATCAAACGGTTAGATGAACTCCAATCGATCTGATTTTTTGCAGGGACCATCTTCCCCACTCAAAGATCATTCCTGCCAAAAATCACCTTAATCGGAGTTGTGGAAGTTTGGTAACGGAAGTCAAAAGTATGAAAAATAATACTATTTGTAAGAAAAATATATATTAAGAACTGGAGGGTTTGGGCGACGTATACCTTGATTTCGTTGCCCCAAATTTCAGGAAAAGGGATATTACTTGGGTGGAAAATTTGAGAGATTGGGCAACGAACTAGTATGTTCGTCATTTTAAGTTTCTTAAGGCGATGATGGTTTTATTTTTGACGCATAAAATTTTATTTTCGTCACCTTAGGTGCATTAAGGAGATGATATTGGTTCGTCGCCCAAACATTTCGCGAAAAATAAAAAAATTTGGGCGAGTAAAATTCTGCGGAAAATTTGGATATTTTAGAGATTGGGCGACGAAGATCATAACTCGTCGCTTGAGGTCTCTTCAGGCGACAAATGTTTAGTTTGCGTCGCCCTGAGTTCCCTTGGGAGACGGAATGAATTCGTCACATAAGTTTCACGAAAAAGTTAAAACTTTAGGTAGATAAAATCCCGCTGAAAATTTAATTTTTGGGCAACGAACGAATAATTTCATCTCCCTAAGTGTTGTTTGGACAACGTAACTGTAGTTTCATTGCTCAAAGTCTTTTGGGGTGACGAAACTACCTTCGTGGCCCAAAACTGTCGTGTTTTAACCCCCCAACCCCCCTATTTATGCATTTCTTCTATTTTCTCTCCTTCCTCCCCCTCTCTATCTATCTCTCCTTCCTTCAACTAGTAGCTCCTCCTCCCCCTTTCTCCTTCTTCCCCTCCTTCTTCCTTTCTGCCTCCTTCACCTCTCTCCTCCTTCCTCCCCTTCCCCCTCTCTCCTTCGATTCCCCCTCCCT